>CABHPQ010165600.1:1313-27754 GCA_902168405.1 Peromyscus aztecus | reverse complement strand
AGGTCAACGCACAGAAGGGCACACATCCAGAACCAGCAGAGATCACCCAGTCCAGTGCCCCAGAGGACCAAGAACAGCTGTCAGGTGTCCATCCATGTGCCTTCTCATGACTTCCTTGGAGAGAAACTCCCTACCACCCCAGACAGGCAGCTTATTCCACCTAGAGTCAGCTCTGTGGAAAGATCCTTCAAGCCCACACTGGAGTCTCCACCCAAGATCTCCATTCACTCCTTTCCATGCCAGGGATTTTCAAATGGCTTTCATGCCCCCCTCAAGCTTGTATCCTCTGGGCCGCACACCTCTACAGTCATGGCCCACAGATACTCTGAGAGAGAACATCTGCTTTGGCTACAGAATTCTCTCCCGCCTATCTGTTTCCAGACTTCTACTAATGTAGCCCAATGCTAAAAGTAATCGACCCCTTTTAGAGATTCATTATGCTCCCTATACCTGCCCTCTGCCAAAGCACTCCTCTGGCAAAGAGCTCCACAACAGAACAGCAGAAAGAATCGGCTGTCAGAACCAGAAGGGTCTTAGAGATCCTAGTTCAAACCTCTCACTGTACAAATGGGGAATGTGGGGCTGTGGAGGGAGAAAAATCCTGTCAGTTTCAAGGGTGCTACGGTGAAGCCAGATCAGACTCCAGGCAACCTCTTCCCTGCTTGGTTTGACTCTACCCATCAAACATCAGATGATGCCTGACCTGAAGTCTTGCACCCAATTCAAGGTCAGGAGGGCTAAGTGGGGTCACATGAGTCTTGGTGACCAGTGAGGAGGCGAAGAATGTGAACCCTCGAGCCTGGGGCCAGGCCTTGGCCACAAGCAGCTTCTGTTATGGGAGCGGCATGAGCTTTGGGGGTGCAGACTCACACTGCTCCTCCTGGAAGAGTTTCTGCTTCCCCACTCCAGCGGCCCCCAAACTCTGCAGTGAGAGCAGTTATCAAGGAGCCTGGGAGTTCATCCCAGGTTCCCACCCCTCCACTCAGCCTGGGATGGGCACCCTTTCACCCAGATCTCCTTTCAGCTGGTCCGGTTGGGGGCAGTGGCTCCTGCCAGGCAGAAGTTGTTAAGAAACACCACCGTGCCATGGGAACAATCTGCCTGGGCCAGCCTGCATGGAGGGGCTGGAAAAGGCTTCCTTCTGCCCCTTTATCAAGTATCACCGAGCACTGGCACCCCATCCCAGCCACAGCCAGCACCTGCTCTGCTCCAACCGTCTCTGTCCTCCACAGCTCCACAGTCCTTCAGCACACCAGACTCTCTCAAATTCCCCCAGGCTTCTTCAGCGTTCTCTCTTGCCAACCAGTCTCAAGAGTCACTCCTGGAGCGAGTGTTCTGAGGCACCTGCTGCCGCTGCTCCTTCCTGCCCTGCCTCTCCACAGCCTGCTGCCATCTTCTGATGTCTCCTTGTCTCCACCGCCAGAGCTCTATGGATAGAGCATCTGGCGGATCTTCGGTAGACCCTCAGTTTCGGGGATACAATAGATGCTCAATAAAAACCTCCCGAAGATACAAATGCTGCAGTGGTGCCTGAGGCAGGCCAGGGATACTGGGGAGTGTGAGAGGTACTGAAACGTGACCTCTAGGATGGGATAGGCACCACCCCCCAAGAAAGCTTACAGTTGAACTTGTCAATTATATACACTTACCATCCCTAAAGGGTTGCTTGTTTGCTTGCTTGTTTGTTTCTCCAGGTACTGGGGAAGGAAGCCAGGACCTCAGGCATGTTAGCAAATGCTCTGCCACAGAGCCACATGCGAGCCACTTTATCTGAATGGAGAAGACCCATTCAGAAAGGCTTTGTCAGGGATCTGTCCGAACTGGGTTGGCCACGCTGCCCCCATGGGCTGCACGAGACTTGAGCAGGCAGTATAAGTAACCTGGGTAGGAGGACACTGGCCTCTAAAACTTTCTGCAAGATCTCCTTCCTTGAATACTGGGAGCTGGAAGGGATGGTTCATGATGGGACCGTCTGTCAAGCTTCACCCTTTGCAACAACACAGAAACTGAGGCCAGAGAGTCCCGGGTGCTCCTGAGGTAACCCAGAACGGGGAGGGCATCAAAGGGCCGGGACAGGAAGGGGAGCCTTGGTCTGTGAAGGTCCACAAACTTCCACTGAGCCCAGGGCCATGGGTCGCAGCTGGGGTGACAGTGAGAACTTCCCAAAGATGGTCACAGGTAGCCTGGGAAGCGGTGAGGCTCTGTGATGGGGCGTGTGCAAACAGGCTTTTTCTGGTGGGTCAACGTAGCCTTTAAGTTCCCCTAGCCCTATGAAGTCCAAGAGCCTGGCTTCTGCTCTGGCCATCTCCTCACATTCTCCAGGGTGTTTCTGATCACTGGAGATCTAGACCAAGTCGGGGAAACTCACCAACCTGGCCCTCTTGCCAAGCTACAGGCTGGGGAAACAGATAAACAGGCCAGCAATCTGGTCCTCAGCACTGGTTACAAACACAGGTCACCTGCAGGCATCGACCTAATGCAGGTTGAGGCGTGTGGGCGACTGGGTAACAAGGCACACGTTTTGGGAAGAGAGCTTGAAAATGTCTACTCCTCGGTTGTCCCCTCCTGGGAAGCTGGAGGCCCTGGGAGGAGGATTGGGACGGGGCTCTGCCGCGCTCTCACGGGGAAAGAGGACCAAAGAAGGCAATAAGTCCAGATGCGGGGGAGGGGACACTGCCCAGCGGTTTCCTGAGAAAAGTCAGGCTGTAAAAGGAGTGAAGAGGCCTCTGTGATCCACGGGCACAAGGCAGCCACTTAACTCTTCCGGCCCAGCATCCAAGTGTGGGAGGATGGAGGAATTTCCCAACACATTCCTGGGCTGGAAGCCAGCCAGGCCCCCTCCCACTCCTGGCTGTCAGCATCACTACTCAGGCCCCACCCTACTGCACAGGGGCAGCTAATGGCCCAGGGGGTGGCGGCATTTGAAAGGGGTTGGAGGTAGGTGGGGTACAGACTTGAGACAGGAAGCACTGGCGAGACCAGGCTATCTGTTTCTGGATTTCTCTCTGAAGAGCAGTTTCCACATCTGTAAATCGGGATGTGCGTGCGTCATGTGTGTGTGTGTGTGTGTGTGTGTGTGTGTGTGTGTGTGTGTGCGCGCGCGCGCGCGCGCGCGCGTAGCCAGGGCACATACTAAGTACTCAATGAATAGTAGATGAAGCACAAACCACAAAGCTGCCTCTGCAACAGGACGCAGGGCACATTCACACCGACTCTAGCCTTGGTCTTGGTGTTCTATATAAGCCATGCCCCCCCACCCCCCACCCCCTCCAGCCATCGGAGTCTGAGGTTGGCATTTGCAAAATGAAAATTACAGTCTCCCTCTTGTAAACTAAAATGTTCTGCCAGCCAGGGAATGTCTGCTACTATTGTGGAAGAGCTGAGGGGGCAGGGCAGGCCTCTAAAGAAGCAGGTGGGGCAACGGAAGGGTATGTGCACACGTGTGTGCCTCCGTGCGGAGTTCAGCGGCCTGCCCGGCCTCACCCACCCTGAAGATGCTGCCAAAGGGAAAAGGTCCCTGGGCTACCACTAGCAGAGAGTCACATACGCCATCGTGTTCCAGCTGTCTGAAGTCCAGATCTAGCCGGGCAGGGGCAAGGCAGAGACTTGAACACAGGGCTCCTCCATTACTGTACAGTGGGGCTTCTGGGTGGGTCATGTCACTGGTGGTCTGCTGTCTCATCCTCAAAACAGCTGCCACCCACAGCCCACCCAGCTCTCTCCCAGCCAGCATCCACCTCATCCACAATCTCAGGCACCCCCAGGGCTGCCAACCACAGGCAGTAGCATGGCCAGTAAGCATTGGGTATGAGATCTTGTCCAGCGCTACATGTCCCAAATGCGCAGGACTGTCTCCACACCACAGAAAACCTTCCAGCTAGGAAACATTTTCGTTTCCTTTTGGGAAAAAATACCTCATTCAGGCGAACTTTTCATAGTATAGATGGAGAAACGGAGGCCCAAAGGGAAAAAGGAATCGGCCCCATCACGTGACAACCTAGAAATGGAGATAAAGCTAAACATAGCTCAGCACTTTCTACTCCTAGACTAGTGAGTGCCCTTACCATCTACCTGCTAATTTATATATACATTACATATCTATACATACATACATATATACATATGTGTATATACACACAATCATATACATATAGCACTGCCTATTAATTACAGTCAGAGCATGGTGCAGAAGGGATCCAAAAGAAACATAATTGTTTAAGGAAGCTAATGGGCGCAGGTGGCCAAGGGCAGCAGCAGGACAAGAACTATGCGTCTTGGCCCTTGACAGCTAACCACCAGGGGGCAGTGCGGGCCTCAGACAGCTTGGTTATGCGGGACCGAGGCCAAAAGGACGCCAGCGAGGAGACGCAGAAATGGAAGGACTGTATTGAATATTGATTTCTGTCTCCCTTGATTTACTTTCCTTACAGACAGCCCAGCGCACCTCCAGGGTTGCCTGGGAGAGAGGGTGAAACGGAGAAGGCGTTACGGCACATGCCTATAATCCCAGCGCTTGAAAGATGGAGGCAGGTTAGGAGTTCAAAGTCCTCCTCAGCTACATAGTGAGTTAGAGGCCAGCCTGGATTACGTGAAACACACACACACACACACACACACACACACACACCCCTGAGATCCAAAGTCCCAGGTACTTCCGGGCCAGAGGAAGGGAAGTAGCTGTCACAACAGGGCATCCATACCCAGATGCCTTTCTAGACCCAGAACATGTGCTCTCAAGTGCCAGCTAATCCACCTATAAGCAATGTCAGAGATTCTTGCAAGAGAGCCCACAGCCTATCCAAGTTCAGGGGTGAAACTGATAAGCTGTCTGCCATGGGTCCTTGCGGCCGCCTCAGCCCCGCCTTTATGGGCGAGGGCCCATGGAGCCACCACTGACCATGCCATGCTGTGTCCTCTGAGGGACCCAGGTGAATGTGTCTCCTTGAAGGAAGGAAAGAAGGCAAGAGAGTGTATGCCACAGACTGGGGCATGCACCTAGGTTCCCTTACTCCTCCCATAACTCAGAAGCTCATTTTCCTAACTCTAGGTAGGGCTTACGCAGTAAACCCAAAGAGGTAAGAGTTCACCACTGGGCTGTGTCCTGACCCGCCCTACACACCCCTTCCACACACCTCAGGAGCCTGGTACACTTCCACCAAAGGCAGGGAGGTGACTCCGGGTGGAGCTGAGAACAGTCCCTACCATCTGCACCTGCCAGTACCCGCCATAGATAGCCCTGCTCTCTGACTGCGAGGACATGTCCCAGACGAAGGCAGCTTAATCTTGGAAAGAGCCCAACCACTGAGTATTCAACTCCACACCAGCAACCTCATCTGGTCTCCATGACTCCCCCAGCAGGTCCTGGAGAATCCCAGTCACTCTGGCCCGACGGGACCCGGCTGCAAATGGAATGTCTGTGGTCAGCACAGGGGCAGAGACAGGAGGGATAAAATTCAAGCCCAGCCCCGCAGCTAGATCACACACGGGGGCAGGAAACCCTGAAGGACTGGAACCCCCAAGAAGACCTGCCCCTTAAGAGGTGTGGTCTGCGTGCTGAATGAATGAACGTCAAACTGTTTTTTTTTCCCCCTCTAACTTCCCCCATCCTGACACTTGGGATGTGATAATTCTATCCAGGTGATGGGCACAGAACCAGAACCAAGAAAGATACTACAAATAGCAAGCCTTTTTCGGGGGGGGGGGGGGGCTGACCATAGACCAGGACCCCAGCTGAAGTGTGGCCTGTCCCAGTTCACTTCCATTTCACAGCCCCTGGGTACACAGTTATCACTGGCCCTGTTTCCCAGGTAACAGAATGAGGTCTGTGCACAGTAAAGCCGAACTAGCAGACCCTGTGTCCTGGCTTTGAAGAGCTCTACTACGGTGTCCCTCACAGGAGGGGTACAGGGCTCTGCCACACTCCCGACCTCAGAGCACTCCCTGTAGACTTTCTATTAGTATTCGGGTGCCCATACCACCATGACCTCTCTCAAAAGAACATTCAGGCCGCCACTGAGCAGACAACGCCAGACAAGTGCCTCCCATCTGGGTTAAAATGGCCAAATGACCAAGCACAGGCTGGGACACACTGAATGTGCTGCCGAACCCCTCCTTTGTGCCTGAAGGGTATCCAGGCTGCCACAGTGCCCAAACAGGCAGTCACTAGGCAAGGGCCAGACTAGTATGCAACCTTGCGGACGAAATGGTGCCCTGTCCTACCCCTGCCTGCCCTCCGGCCTGCAAGAGCCAAAGGTGTGTTTTCACCTATGGCAAGTGTGGCCAAGTCACACAGTAACTTGTGTCGTCGTCCCAAGCACTAAGAAGGCATAAGCCAGAAACACCCAGGGTGGGCTCCGCCAACACATGGTAGTATAGTCTTTTGAAGAAAAGACCACTGCACCAAAACCAACTGTCCAGTTCAGCCCAGGTAGTCATCACCCCATGAGTCTGGTCATACTCACGGCTAAGTGTGGCCAGGGGAAGCCACCACATTGAACATGCTAACTGCTCCACAAGATCACTGGGCACTTTCCCACCACCACCATGGTAGTTATAGTTACAGAAAACAGAGCCCACGGAGGTCAGCCCTAATCCACGCCAAGCTCATACTAAAGAGCTAAACTCTTCCTTTGGGTGTATTTGGAGAGGGTCTTCAAGGAGGGATGTTAAAGTTAGGCTGTCCCTGGGCGTGACACACTGGTGTCCCCTCTGAACTGTCAGCAGCTCTGATCACTTATCGGAGACCAGCACACCATTGGGCCCACTCATTTGTCATGAATTGGGAGAGACTCCCATAAGCCCTGCCCCTCTGGGGATTTGCAGGCCATTGACGGAGAGTGAGATATTTTCTTCAGTGATGTGGCTGCTCGTAAGCAACCAAATTAAAACCACTGGAACACCAAGCTAGACAGAGGGAGCCTGGGTCTGCTGTCAGTCGCCTATCTAATGTAAATAGGTGTTTGTTACCTCCCCAGGAGACATTCACACAACAGTGGCCGGTGTGACTGGTAGCCACTGGAGAACACACAGTAAGACAAGAGTTCACAGAGATAAGATGCCACCTACAACCAATGAGAGAGACCTTGGGGAAACCAGTCCTGATGGCTGTCTAGCCTCTAGGAGGGGTGAGTGAGAAGATACATTTCTGTTGCTCAAGTCACAAGTACCACAGTAACACAGTGCCGCCATCACAACCAAAATAATGACTTCTACCCAGCAAGCCTGGCTGCACGGTTCACACAAACTACATCCCACCACAGCCGGGCCACCACCAACGCCATCACACCCAACCCACCATTGACATGTCCCTAGCATGTCTCCTCTGCCAGACACCTCGTAGCAACATGTCACCTGTGCCGGCCCAGTGAGTTCACAGCGGAGGCTTTCACCACCAAAGCTGTTAAAACCAAGCATGACCCCATACCTAGTGGGTTGCTTATTGGAGGTTGGCATGTCCCGTGGGACCTCTCCTCCCCCAAAGTAGAGTGAGCACGCTGTATGACCTGCCTAGTCTGGCTGTCCTCTCCACACCCTGTGCCATATAAGTAAGGCCCATCCTTCCCACACAATGGCCTTAGCAGATGGCTGGCTTGACCATGGCCTCGTGTGTGACTCTGCAATATAGAACTTAATGTATAGGACTGCCTCGGGATTGTAATGAGACTGTGTAGCCAAGGTGCTGAACAAAGTTATGTCATCCTGTGGTGTCACAGGAGTGGCAGAAATTGGCCCTGTTGGGATTATCTATGGCATGGTGTGTTCAATGAGGCGCATGCACAGGCTAGAGGCCCCAGGACCCTTGCCCTTGGCTCCACAAAGCCACTACCCAATGCCTTCAGGGCTCAAGAACATAAACTTGGGAGATGATGGCCTTCAAACTGCAGGACCTGCTCGCTTCCAGCGCAGCCCCTTCTGCAGACCCTCAGTGAGCCCTGCCTGAAACAGCTGTGTATCACACCAAACCACCCAAGCCCCAACCTTTGTGTCTCTCAGGAAGTCCCATACTGCCCCAATAAACCTTTATGTCCTCATAATAAATACTCTCTGACTCCTCCTCTCCACGAGAGTCTTAACGTTCTCACTTAACAAATGAAGAAACTGAGTCTGAGAGGTGCTGTTATCTGTTCAAGGCCACTCAAGTTGCTGCCTGGGAGTGAAAAAAGCTACTCCCCACCTCCCCCCACCCACAGGGCCCCAAGCATGCTAGGCAAGGAAAGGCTTCACCACTGACCGGACATCACCGACCTAAAGTCACCAAGTTTATGATGGCATGTTAACAGCAAAACCAGAAAGCTCACACAACCCCAGCCCATTGGACAATATGACGTCCCAGCCGGCAGAAGGATGTGGCCAGGGCCTTCAAGTGGGGAGAAAGGCCAAAGAAGGACAAGAGTCATTCCAGCTCCCTGAAGGGAGAAGCTGAAGCTGTGATGTGGTAACAACTTTCCTGGAGCTGCCATGTAAACAGTCACAGCAGCATCCAGAGAAGCCGTGTGTGTGTGTGTGTGTGTGTGTGTGTGTGTGTGTGTGTGTGTGTGTGTTGAGGGGCTGGGGGGACTTTCATGTATGGGGAGCAAAGACAGGCCAAGAGAAGGCTGGAAACACATGATTTGTGAAGAATTCAATCACACTTGGAACAAGGCTCTCCCGCTTCCTCTTTAATTTGAAACACAACACCATCATGACTAGACCCATGCCTGTGAGCACAGAAGGACATCCTGCTACTCCTCCTCAGAGCCCTCTGGTATCTCCTTAGACCCAGAAGAAAACACCAGAAAGATTTTCCTCGTGGAGCCCGAATAATCCACCCTTCCTAAACAATGATTTGGTAGCATGGGGTCTTTTAACCTGCCTCACCACACCTCATCCTCTAGAGCTGGGAAAAAGACTAGGGGCTGAGGAACACCTGTGTGGGAAAGTGGTACCCCACTGTACTACGCCATCCCTAACCCAGATCCCAGAGCTCACCCCACACCCATCCCTCCAACGGAGCCAGTGTGAGAAGTGGGCCAGGATGGCCAGCTTTTCAGAGAGAGGGCTGTTTGTTCTCCAGTACAAGACAAACTTCCTCCCCCTGCATCAGAGGACAGTCTTGCCAGAGGCAAGACAGCTCTGTCCTCACCGAGGGGACCTGGTCTTCATCTCACGATAGCCAATCAGGCAAGTCCCACTGGGCCAAAAGGACTGGAAAGGAACTCGCTGGTTCTGTTTCCTGCTCCATCTTTCCTTCCCTCCCCGTGGGAGGTTTGCAGACTCTGGTTCTCGAAGCACAAGCCAGGCCCCTGCGTTCCTCGGAACCCGCTCAAGACAATGATTTGGATGGGATGCAAGGATTTTGGTGGGATACAAGAAATCCTGTGGACGCCACTGTGCTCAGTAACAGCCACAGGCAGGGCTCTTAGGGCACAAACCCGGCCCCTGTAGCACAGTCCAAGAGCATAACCCACTGAACCTCTGAGGCTCCGGGGCAGGACAGAGTCTTGGCCTGGACTTGGAGAAAGGTTTCTTACTTATTTACTAAAAGGCTAAATCACACTGTCTGGCCCAAGTTCTTGCTCTGTCATACATACGAGCTGGGCACCATCGGGAAAGTTGTTTAGTTATTTCTAAGCCACAATTTCTTCTTGTTATTATTTTGATTTACACAGGGCTTCTCTGTGTAGCCCTGGCTGGCCTTGAACTCACAGAGATCCACCTGTTTCTGTCTCCTAAGTGCTGGGATTAAAGGCATCCTCCTCCACCACCACCACCACCACCACCACCACCACCACCACCACCACCACCCCCCGGTGAATTTCTCTTTTTGAAATCCAGCACTAGTAACATGTTCATGCCATGCAAATTGGTTTACAAAGAACAGATTCAACATGTTAATCAAATTGTCTGGCTTACAGAACATGCCTAATAGGTGATAACTTCGGATATATGGATAGTTATTCATTAAAGCTCCACCAGGCCTGGTATTCTATAACCTAGAAAGACACTCAGCCTGTCTTTTACTCCATAATATCACTCCACAACCACATAATTTTTAAATTTTCTGATTGATTCCTTCTTTCAGACTACTTCATCCTAGCAAAGAATAACCCTCATCATCATCATCCTCATCATCATCATCCTCATCATAGTGAGGCAAGGTTGGGCGGTGGGGAGGGGGGCTAGCCAGACTTTAATCCCAGCTTGGGAGGCAGACATAGGCAGATTGCTGTCAGTTCAGTTCAAGGCCAGCCTGGTGTACATTGTGAGACCCTGTCTGGAAACAAACAAAAAACACTGAGCTTGCAATTTGGGTAAATTGCCACCAGGTGGCAGATTGCTTGGTGGCAGGTCAAAGTTAAGTTTTGCAGATTCAGACACACACACACACACACACACACACACACACACACACAAGTTCTATTAAAATAGTAGCCTTAAATAAACTGAGTATGTGCAAGGTACTGTCAAAGGCTTTAAATACATTGACACATTTAAACTCAATTCTAAAGCTATTCTCAAAGGCTTGGGCTGTATTTCCCCCATTTTGGAAAGAAGGATCTGAAGGCTCAGGAGGATGGACACAGACACCCTCAGACCCCTTGAGCCCTGGCCCATCACATGGTAAGCTCCACACAGCTGCCATCTGTTACAGATCAGCAGGGGACAGAGCACAGTCTGCTCCATTTTCCTCAGTCACATAGCTAGAAGCAGCCTAGAGTTGAGACCAGTCCCACGTGTTTTTAGGTTGAAGATGCTGCTCTACTCACGCTGGAGTCTGAGCGAAGTCCCAGGGGACAGCCATCTCTGGAATGTGACATCACTTCCCGGGCTCCTCCCATTCTGCCCTGTCCTGGGGAGGGGGGGTGCATTCTAGTAAGGAAGCAGGGAACAAGATTGTCTGGGTTGTAGCTCAACCCTAAGAAAAGCCACCATGGGGACTCAGGGACCAGCCAGGGTCAAATTTATCATGAATCCAGATGGGCCTTTTCAAAAAATTATTTATTTATTGGTGTAACGGGTAAAGGTGCCAGCTACCGACCTCATGACATGGCAAAAAGAGAGCCAATTCCTGCAAGTTGACCTCTGACCTCCATACATGCTTTAGTACATTGGTACACATACTAAATTAACTAATTAACTAACTTTTTTTTTAAAGGCCTTTTACTCGGTTCTTCCTCTTAAATTTCTCCTTAGCAATAAGTTAGATATTTCTAGCAGTATATTCTCCCACGAGCATAAAAATAAACATTTAGTATCAAAACAAACTAAGTCACTTCCACCCCAAATACCAAGCATACTCCCCAGGCCACACACGGAGGCTTTCATTATTAAGCCATTCACATGTACTGACCCGATTCCAGTCACCTGTCCTGGCTGGGCCTCAGTTTCCTCCTCTGTCACATGCCAAAACAGTAGCATATCTGAAGTCATTCAACCCAATACCTGGCATCCCTAGGTCTCAGAACTTAGCTGGCCAAAGCTCCTGCAATCCTACACAAGAATCCCATCATCAGCCCACCATTAATTCCTGTCGTTAGCGTCTCCCAGACCACCTGACGCTCCTGTGCCGCGCAGGAGAACACCAAGCCTGGCCCAGGGCCTTGAGTCTTTCTCTGCTCAAGCCTCCCCGAGGCCCTGGTTGCCCTCCCATTAATGACTGTGAGCACAGGATTTTCTAGGGCTATTTCTCTATCTGAGAAGGAAAGGAACAGCAGTCCTTACTTTAGGCCTGTGCCTGGCTTTTAGGGTCTGTGAAAGTACACGCAACCTGTCTCAAGTTGACATCCCTCCTTGTGGGGTCCACACTATCTCAGAACCTCCCTTCAGGGGCTCATAACTGAGGTAAAGCAACATCTCTGAAGACCCTTCTGGCAATCCCACTTCACGCATTCCACTCAGCCACGCCCAGACAGAGCAACTCAGATCACCAAGAAGGTGACAGACCTTCCTTTCCCTGGACTGCACCCTGCCTCACCAACATCCTGACAGCAAGAGGAGGACAGTCACACCACTGGCCTGTGCCTTTCCTTCAATGGAAGAGTCAATATGACCTGGACCTTCTAAGAGACTGAGTTTGCCCAGGGACTTTCATGCAGATTCCACCGTGGGATCCGCAGGGCCAGGGCAGCGTACAGAGGACAGCAGGGTCTCTCCAGAGCCACTTCATTACCACACGGAGCAGCAAAAGATGGGAGCCAGATTTAGTTCCCCACACAGACTGCCACACAGCCGCCAAATGACCTACTTCCAGAGAGGGCCAGCCCACTGAGCAGTCAGCAGGTGGATAATCCAAGCCCACCCAAAAGAATGTTGGGTAACGGGCCCTCTTTTCCACTCTGGAGCGCCTTGGAATTTTACCCCTCAGGACAAAGAGAAGGCTAGGGCTGGGAGGGTGGCGGCCAGGCCACCCAGAACCAACACAAGGTTCTATGAGCCTTCTGCCCTGCCTCTCGGCTGTCGCTCCCTCGTGCCTCATGCCCCTTCTCTCAAACACACACACACATGAGCCTGCAAGGAAGAGCATCCAGTCAGAGAGGAGGCCAGGCGGCACCCCGGGCTTCTAGCCGGCAGGGCTAGCACTGATCTGGCAGAAAATCCACAGGAAGATCTGAGGATCCCTTAGCCACACGGTGTCTCACAGACTTCTAGTTTACAGATGGGGAGACTTACAACAGTGGGGACCCACGGTCTGTCTTCTTCAAGAGTCTGTGTACAAGTGAGATCATGCAGCCTGTGTACGCACCTGGCTTATGTCACTGTCACTGTGATCCCTAGCAACACCACATTTTGTTGCAAACGTCAGAATGTCTTTCTTCGTGGCTGAAGAATATTCCTTCTTGGTGTGTATCGTGCTTTCTTTATTCATCTATTTTGCGGGTTCCTTATGTAACTTAGCTACTGTAAATGGTGGTGCAATGCCACAGGAGTGCAGCCACCTCTTCCAGGGCCTGCTTTCATTTCTATTAGCTATACACCCAGAAGTGGGAGAAGCAGTTGTACCAGGGTCCAAGGATGAAGAAATAGGGAGGTACTGGCCAGAGGACACAGGAGGACTAAGTTCTAGAGTTATAAAGTAAATAATGTGATTTTAATAAACATGATATTGTATTCTTCAAGGAGAGACCTAAATATTCTTAGTACATACACACACACACACGCACACACACACACACAAACAAACAAAGAATGCCTAAAAAATCTGGAAAAAGAAAATTAGAGGCAAGATTAAACCCCAAGTAGTCTGTCTTCTATACTACAAAATCTCTCCTCTTTACTTGAATGCACAGAGGTTCAGTTCAAATAGGATTCTGGAATGCCCTGCAGAAAAATTCCCTCCTCTTCTTCTTCTTCTTCTTTTTTTTTTTTTTTTAAATAATTTAACTTTATTTTGTGTGCATTGGTATGAAAGTGTCAGATCCCCTGGAACTGGAGTTACAGACAGTTGTGAGCTGCCATGTGGGTGCTGGGAATTGAACCCCGGGTCCCCTGGAAGAGCAGCCAGTGCTCTTAACTGCCGAGCCATCTCTCCAGCCCCGCCCCCCTTCTTCCAAGGGACCTTACACATATCTTACTTATGGGGTAGGAGCATGAAAATGTTAGGAGAACAATGGTGTGCCAAGTTTCGGTTGGACCCACTGGACCGGACAGCCTTGAACTTCCAACAGCAGTATGATCTGCTAACTCAAGTAGTCATCTTGCCCACAGCTCAGGTGCAGAGAGAGTGCAGGCCTTCATGGTGTGTGCTGAAGAGGTGAGTATGTGGACAGCCTTACTCCTGCCCGGGGCCCTTGAAGTATCTCCACACTACATGGTGTTGTTTTCCTCAGATTCCTTGATCACATCTACCTCAGAGCTCCTTGCACACAATGCACACTCTAGCCACGCGTGCAAGCATTAACATGGAGAATGCTTGTGGGAAAGCCTCATTCCATATCCAGCACTGCCACTCTGGACATATCTGACCTCACTGAGCCTCAATAACCAGGTATGGGGGGAACCCCAGTCTGAGGGCTAAAGGCAGCCAGGCTCCTCCCCAGCTCTAAGGTGTGGCTAGAAAATGCCCAGTGATGATGGGGGCCATTCTTAACAAAACCCTCACTCTCTCTTGTTGGTAAGAACACGGAGGATGCTTTTGTAGTACACTATAACCCACCCTGCCCAGGGCTCAGCTCAGTCTTCATTTGTATGTTGTTTCGTAGTCTCTGAATCGGAAATGACAGTATTTCTGCTTCCCCTCTTGCTCCTGTTCCTTGGTGACAACCATACCAGGTCCACTGTTGGCTCACTCCACTCAACACAAGTTTTTTTTTTTTTTTTTAAGGACAGCTATCTCCCCGTGTTCTGGGCTAAGGAGACAACAAGAACCAGTCCCTCACCTGGAATCAGGAGTGAGGCACAGGCAGCTCAGAAAAAGAACAAACCAGCCGGGCAGTGGTGGCGCACGCCTTTAATCCCAGCACTCGGGAGGCAGAGCCAGGCGGATCTCTGTGAGTTCGAGGCCAGCCTGGTCTACAGAGTGAGATCCAGGACAGGCACCAAAAATTACACAGAGAAACCCTGCTTCAAAAACAAGTGTGTGTGTGTGTGTGTGTGTGTGTGTGTGTAATATATATATATATATATATAGAGAGAGAGAGAGAGAGAGACAGAGAGAGAGAGACAGAGAGAGACAGAGACAGAGACAGAGACAGAGAAAGACAGAGAGAGAATTACAGGTATTTATTGGAGTGACTATAAAGCAAGAAACAGCCAAAGAGTAGAAATACAGCACACTACAAGCCTGGATGGAAAGTTCTAGAATGTGGGTACAGAAGCCTGAACCATCTTCAACCCCTTGGTAATTAGCTCCTAGCTTTGGGAACCTAAATGTTGTTTCTCGAAGGGGGCCACTTGGAAGGTTCATGAGCATCCTGACCACAGTTTGCCTCCAGAACACCTTGGTAAGGCCATGTCCCCAACAGGGACTGCTCTACATGGTGTAGGTGACAAATGAAATCCTAATACTAGCAAGTGCATCAGTCACAAGACTTTACTGTCCTCCTTACAGAGGGAACTAAACCCTAAGCATGCAGGAAGAATGGTCTGTCCTCTACACAAACACTCAGCTCAGCTCAGACTGGGTCAGTAGACGCCGGTTAAATAAACCAAGAAAGGAACGTGGTGCATGGATAAACCTGTGACTTCTGATCTGAAACAAGGTGAGTGGCTAGACGCGTTCAAAGCCACTCACCACCCAGCAAGCATGGCTGATGACTGAATGAACTCTAGCCTTATCTCTGCGAACGGCACACTCATGTGGTCATCATGTTATCACAGACACATGCTGACCACACATGTGGCGTTGGCTGGCAAAGGTTATGGTTGAAGGGAAAAACAGGAGGGACGTATACTACCAGACTGTGAGCAGGAGACACTAATCCGAACCAGGAAATATCCCAAGCTGCCCACTTTAAGTGGGACAAGGCCTCGTGCCCAGGACAGTGGCTCTTGGACCCCGCCTCTCCACCTCTGTGGTGGTGGTGGCCGCTGGTGGCTGGTGGTGATGGTTGGTGGTGGTGGTGGTGGTGATGGTGGAGGTGGTGGTGGTGACTTCCTTTGATCAGGACTCCAGACCAGGCCCTGCCCCCGCCCCACCTCCAAGTCTAGCCCCTTAAACCTGCCTGGGACCTGGCTATTCCAGCGGTAGAAGCTGCCCGTTCATTAAGCAACCCAATTAGCCCCTGTGACCTCCATTCTCTGCAGCCGCTCTCCAAGCAGCCGGGCGTTAAATAGGAGATCCAAGAGTGGAGATTGACTTTATGTCAGCGGTGGCTGTGGATGCTGACACCATCAGACGGAGGGCCAGTAAGGAAGACTTCGCCCATCAGGACAGTCTGCCGGGGTTACTAAATTCAGAAAACCACGATTCTGCAACTTAAGAGAGGATGTAAAATGTCCTTACTTTAGTAGAATCTGTAACTCCAGCCGTGGCCTCAAGTGCATTGATCTACAGACCTCACTGTGGCTGCCATTTTCTGAGTGAGGTCTTGTGGTAACTACAGCCCATGCAGCTCTAGCCAGGAATCTGTCTTTGCGTGGTCTCCTGTCGTGTATGTGGGGATGGGAAGGAGGGTGAGTGTAGTGCGTGTGTGAGTGTGTGTATGGGTCTTTGCGTGGTCTCCTGTCGTTTGTGTGGGGGGTAAGTGTGGTGGTAGTGGTGGTGGTAATCGTTTGTGGTGTGTGTGTGTGTGTGTGTGTGTGTGTGTGTGTGTGTTTGTGTGTGTGTGTGTGTGTGGTGAGTGTGTGTGTGTGTCCTTGTATGGTCTCCTGTCCTGCGTGCATGCACTTTTGTGTGTGTGTGTGTGTGTGTGTGTGTGTGTGTATGTCTTTGTGTGGTCTCCTGTTTGGGGGGAAGAGTATGTAGTGAGTGTGTGTACTGTGTGGCCTCCTGTCGTGTGTGCGTGCGTGCATGCGTGCATGCGTGCATGCGCGCGCGCGTGCACTTAGAGAAGAACGACAAGGGCTGGAGCTCAAAGTCTTTCCTGGGACACTTTCTCCAAAAGCCTTTTGACTTCCCAGTCCCTCTAGGATGAACATCTAAGAGTGGCCTGGATCACCCTCGCCACTGCAGCCACCACCCCTTCACATACCCTTGCAGACTGATGGTTTTCCTCAGGCTTCTCGCCCTCTGAAATCCTCTTTTGACCTGCCTTCCTGGGCAGTCCAGGGTCAAGTTCCCTGCTGGCTCCCCAGGCCCAAGCCCAGCGGTTGTCACACCGAAAAAAGGCATTAAACATGGGCTACATTGGTGGAGAAGGGGAATCCTTTTGGCTGAACGATTTATAAGCTCAAGAAACTCAAGACCAGTGTTCCAGAAGCCAGATCTATCCTCCGTGGAGCATGGAACAAGCCACCAGACAGCCTATTCCAGGAAGTGACTTCTGCTCTGTCCAGCCAGGTAACCCACCCCACCCCCCCACCCTGGAGGGAAGAAAGCCGGATGTGGGGTTTCCTAGGGTTATAGAAAAAGAACAGCTCACAGGAAGGAATCTGCAGAGCCTGTGGATGAGGAAAACACCCCAAACTTCCTCAGGATGTGTCCTATAGCTTATAGGCGTGGACAACAGGATCCACGTCAGGATGGACACTGGTTACCAAGGCCAGGGATCCTTAACTAGCATTTCAGTGAGGATTATTTAAATAACATATTCATATGTACCTCCTAAGTCAGCACTCAAAGCCTCTCTATTCAAAGCCCACCGACTTTGTGTTTGTTTGCAATAGTCTATACTATATCCCAGACTGCACTAGAACTGTGTCGCTCAGGCTGGCCTTGACTGATGGCACTCCGCCCATCTCAGGCCCCATTCCCACCTCAAGTGCTGGGATCACAGTCATGAGCCACCATAACCAGGGATGAATCTTTAAACAGGCAAGACTCCCGTTCTTATCCTTGAGGGCAGGAAGTGTGCCCAAGGATACCCAAGCAGCAAGGGAGAGCTGAGCAAGGCCTTGAACCTAGATTGCCTCACCAAGAGCCCACATAAAGCCAGGGCTCTGCCCTCTGGCCTTCTCTACAGCCCTGTGTGCTCCAAGGGGAAGGTCATGTGCGAGTCACCCTCCGTCTAAGGTCCACAGCTAACATCAGAGAAGGAATTCCAAAAGTGACATTTTCAGCTATGAGGGCTCAGCCCAAAGGGAAATGCCATCGTGGAGGGGAGTTGTGTCTGATGTAACTAGGGGAGCTCCTAAGAAGCTGCACCTCACCCAGGGCTCCTAGGTGCAGGCCAGGCCAAGTGGCCACCTGTCAGACCCAACCTTCACAGGCAGCTGCAGAAGGCCCTCGACTACCTGTTTAACCGGATCACTGGGCTCTTGGGTCTAAAAATCTTACCACTCATTTGAAACCAAGTAACTCCAGAGTGTGATGTTATGAGTGACTGTTCCCAAAGTTTATGAAAATACTTTTACCTTGATGACCTCTTGTAACCCACCAGACGCACTTACAGACACAGCAGGAAACAGGATCGAAGAGTAGTTACGTGACTGAGGCACACTCACACAGCAGCCAGGCGGCAGAAACAGAGTGGGTACCCCATAGCTAGCAGAGGGGTCTTTCTCCTTCCATCCAAGCTGCCAGAGGAAGGGGGCGCACAAGAAGGGCCCCAGATCCTACTAGGAAATGTGGGGAACAACAAGCTCATCCACACTGAACAACAAGAACCCGCAACCTGACAGGCAGTTCCCCAAAAAGGAGACAGGTGAGCCTCAATCATGAGAAGCACTGCGGCCCCAAATCCCTAAGAGATACTAGGTTTGGGCCAATGAGACACTGGCCACACGGGCCAGTGAGACGGTGGCGCAGGATAAAGGCACTTACCCACAAGCCCGAGGACCTAGCCCAGAACCTATGTAAAAGTAGAAGGAGAGAACTGACTCCACAAAGTTGACCTCTGACCTCTAAGTGTGTGCCCAAGTACACATGCCCACACTCACATATCATATAAATACCCCTAAATAAAATGTGATTATTTAATTCTAATCACATTATTCTATTACAAAGTTATTAAAAATAAATATTTTTAAAATTTTAATAGCATCACATATTGATTGGTGTTCAGAATGAGGAAACAGAAGACTTTTCATTCATTGCTGTACTGACAAACTGATAGGATTTAGTGAAGATAAAAGTGTCAACAGTCCCCCAAACTTAAAGTGCACACCCCTTGATCCTGGGCAGTTCCCCTTCAAGGACGTTATTCCTGCTGTGCATATACTCACATGTGTGCAGAATGGACGGCTGTGCAGAGAGAGACATTCAAACCAGCCACACTACATCAGGAATACCCTAAATACTCAACAGACATCTAAATCTCTGGTCAAGCTAAAACATGAAGTCGATCTTTGCACACTGACATGAAAGGATTTTCAAAAACTATTAAGTGAGGGAAAAGCAAGTTGCACAACAGCGTTCTTAGCTTGGCACTGTTCGTGCTAAGAAGGGGGAAAACGGAGGCAGGAAGTCAGGCCATCTACTGCTGCTGTCTGTTCCCTTCTAGAAGGACATTAGAAATTGGTCAGAATTGCTCCGGGGACGCAAACACAAGAATAGGAACAAAGAATAGCTTCCATTTATAACTTCGATAATTTTTAAACCACAGCCTTTATTACATTAAACGCACACACAAGGAAGTCCATTTGTTTCTTCCTCATGGAACCACAATGTATCATGAAAGCCGTGTGGAAGTCAGCTCACCAGGCAGCTGGATGGGGCAGGGTTGGGGTGGGGGGGGAGGTGGGGGTGGGAAGGGGGTGCTTCTCTTGACCCTCCCAGGAGCTTCCCCTTGGGGCTGCTCCAGTTGCAGCCTGAATCACAAGACGGATCACTTAGCACTTCCAACAGCCTGGCTGAGTAATAGATTCTAAGTCAGGAAGCTTGGGTGTAAATGTCTTTCCTGCCAAAGGTGTTTACCCTGCTCTGTGCACATTAACAAAAGCTTAGGGGTGACTAAAACCTGACAGAATGCTGGAGGTCCTGGGAAATACTTGGAAATGATCAAATACTGAGTTAAAACATGTGGGGAGGGGGCTCCAGGAGCTGCACGGGGTGAGCAGGCCAGTACAGTGTACAGGCCTCAGAGCCTCATGTCCAGCTCACTTCCACGTGAGAGGGTGACCGAGACTGAGCTCTCAGACCCACTGCGGACGTTCCTAGCCAGGGAGGAGCTGTTCCCACTTTATTAAAGGAGGAGACAGAGGCTCAGGCAGTCACATGGTAACCTACAGTTAAAACTATGACTTTCCCTCTCAAGGTCATGGGCAGAAGTCAGCCCATAAACGCAGCCTGGAAGGCAAGGCCAAGTGTGTGCACCCAAGGAGGGAAGCTCGGCCAACGTGGAACCCACAATGGGGTTTTTATGTATATGTATGCTTTAAGTACTTCTGGTGACGGGTCATTCTCTTTTTCTTTTTTTTTTTTTTGCCTATTTCCATTCTCAATAAATTAACAACGGTCATCTTTTATTTTATGTATGTATGTATGTATATATGCATGCATGCATGCATTTTCAAGGCTGAGTTTCACTATGTTTTCCAAAGCTGGTCTCAAACTCACAATTCTCTTGCCTCTATCTCCCATGTACTGGGATTACACATGTGCATCATCACAGCTCACACATCTATTGCTTTTTAAACAAAAAAAACCAATATATATAATTTGGTAGGGGAGGGTAAAGACTTGTTTCAAATGTACAATTTCTTGTATACACACACACACACACACACACACACACACACACACCAAACCTAACATAAAAACAGGAAAAATAATCACATATTCATCTGAGAGGCATTTAAACACCAAACCACTAAGAGTAGCTCCCTACCAAGGAGAAGAAACCGTGGGAACCGATAGTCATCCACTTTTTTTTTTTTTTCCTGACAGCTTAGTCTTTAATGCTGACAACTTTTAGATACAACTTTTAAAATGTCTTTAAATGGCAATTTAAATATATATATAGTACTTGTTAAGCAAGACAATCAAAATACAAAATTTTAGAAGGAGCGCGGTATGGTGTCACACTCAGGAGGACCGAGACTGGAGAAGCAGGAGCCAGAGAGGTCCAGGCAAGTCTAGGTAACACTGTAGGACCATCTCTTAACAAATGAATTATTTAATTAATTAGGGGAAATCTAAGGGAAGACATGACTTCTCCAAAACATCTTGGAACCAATGATACACTACACAGCCCCATTAAACTAATGTGTGAGTTTCTGCAATATAACGCTCTCACGCTGAACTTTGTGATCTTGAGCTCCCTTGTAACTTGACAAGATGGCTTTGCCCTGACTTGGTTTGTGAGTCTCCCTAGGCATAGGCAAATGCTGAAGGGCTGCCCCCACTGCACACTTGGTCCTGTCTGTCATTCCTTGGGTCACTTAATCCACTGGCTGCACTATCCGATCCGGCAGCTGAAGAGCTCAGAGGGAGTTGGGTGACTCTGGTGTTGAATTGCCTACTGGCCACATGGTATGGTAACTATGGCCGCTCTTTTTCCACTTGATGTGAGCTTTCTTTAAATAATTACAGACCTCATGTTAACAGCTGCAACTCTGTGAGAGACACCAGAAGCCAACACCCAAGAATGACTATGCTGAGACTCAGAGGCCACCCAGAATCAGGTCTCCTGACCCCAGGATATCCAGGAACTCTCCTGCATTACCCCCCTTATTAAAATCCTTTTTAGTTAAACCAGTTACCAAAGCTATAAGCAGTTTGTTTGTGGGTTTGAAAAAAAAAAAATGATTCAAGATAGATAAAATAGTGCGTGTGTGTGTGTGTGTGTGTGTGTGTGAGAGAGAGAGAGAGAGAGAGAGAGAGAGAGAGAGAGAGAGAGAGAGAGAGAGAATGTGTGTATACATCTGTCAGTAAAAGATTTTAATGATTTGTTCCTTTAAAAAAAATCTGACCCAAAGTTCCCAATTTTCACCCAATCTTGCCACCCCCATTAATGACTTATCCAGTGTTCCATGATTCGCTGGGGAGGTTGGGAACAGGCATTCTCTAGCTTCAAGTTCCTCCTCCTCCTTCTCCTCCTTCCAACCCACTCACTTAAGGCACACGATGCCATGACACATTTCTTCCAACTTACAATTCAAAGAGAAGTCAGCCCCTGTCACCAGGGAAGGGGGACAATCTGGGGGGTTAAGCACCTGCAACTGGCTCTGTCAGTGGGTGTGGACACACACACACACACACACACACACACACACACAAACACACAAACCACCCACCTGAAAAAAGACTGCGCCCTAGCTCCATCTGTGTCCAGGGCCTTCTCTGGTTCTGTCCAACTGTATTTGGTGGTCCTGCTGTATGTAATTTATACCAGAGACGAAAACCCCTCACAATTGATAGTCTATAATGAGATACAGGCTGGTAGCGAAAAAGAGACTGGGGCACACCAGCCCCAGGAGGAGCCAAGATTGAGTCAAACTTAACACAGCAAAGGAGGCCCCCCCACCCCAGACTCTCAGAGACCAGTTCCCTCCAATTGCCGAGCAGGAACAACAATCACTAAGAATTTGTTTTCCCCTGTCTCCCCACTGAAGAGAAAACAATGGAAGTTAGGCTTTTCTGGGGGAGGCTCTCCATTGAACTGTTGCAAAATCACACACTAGGCTGATGTTGCAACTTCAAAAAGACCGGGAATCATCCCCAAGAAGAGAATTCAAGACAGTCTAGGAACTCAGTCTAGACAAAGCCCAGACACGAAACCGCCCCTTTCAGACATCATCCTTTCTCCTTAGGCAGATTTGGGGGTGGGAGTCACAAGTCACATATTTCGCCAAGTTCACGTCCCGGTGGGCAAGTCCGTCCCACCTCCCCAGACCTCGGGCTCCCCTGTCCATGGTGATGAAGATGTTCACAAGGATGTGAATTCTGGATGTGAGATGGACTATCACAGGGCCTCACAGTAAAAGAGGAGCAATAACTATCCTGGCAACAATCATCATCCTTGTTAAATTTATTGCGGGCTTCCTCCACAAAGCAACTATCTTCCCTGTTCATCAGGAAGGTACCTGGTGGGTCCAGACCTTGGGAGAGAGGTTACTCCTCCACTGAGGAAGGACTCCAGTCAGGATTAAGATGAGAACTGTACCCTAGGCCTTTCCTGTCGGCAAATCCCTGTGTACTTCCTCCACGCCTCAGGCCTGGGGATGAGCTGTGCAGACCACAGTGGGCAACACTCATTCCACCCTGCTGCGTGCGTGGTCCTGGGAAAACCGAGTCATCCAAAAATCACCTGCCCTCGGGAACCTTCCCAAGGCTTTTCTCCTCCAGGGCAGCCTGTGGCTAGTTGCCCTTGCTGAAAATCTTGCCATTCCTCCAGATACTTCTGATTCGGGCGGACATGGCATTCATTCTGCCTGTTGTGAATTCTCAGAGCCAGCCTCAGAAAGCTCATAGCTTCCACTCAGGCCTGTGACCCAGTCACTGGGCATGCATGCATCTGTCACGCCAGTGCAGGCTGCTTCCACCCTAAGAGGCCTCTACCACAATGCCAGTCAACTCCTTCTCCTTCCACAACCCTCTGCTTCCAAAGCTCCACAAACCGAACCGTGCGCGCGCGCATGCTCTCCAGAGCCTTCTGTTGGTGGACCTGTTTCCAGAGCAAAGGAGGAGCGACGCTTGCTCAAATCTGCAACCCCAGTTTGCAGTATACAGAGAGAATGACTGCTCATGGACAGAGAAAGAGATAATAAATAATTGTCTACGGTTTCATAACAGTTCTATTGGTTCCCTTCACCGACTTGTCACTGGCAAATGTCCTTGTGAGTGGCAACACTCAAGCACCATGCAAAGCAATTCAGGGAAGATACATGATGTTACCACATCCCACAGACGAGGAAACCAAGACCCAGGCGGAAGAAGCAATATGTTCCAAGTGAATTGGCTGCTAAGTGGCAGATCCTGGACTCACCCGGCTCAGGCCGGCTCTTAATCAGTTCTAGGCTGCCTTTCAGGCTGGGTTCCTCCCCAGGAACCGGCTTATACTGGTCCTTTGCTAGTCTGATTACCTGGTAACCCACACTGTTAAAATTACCAACAGATCACCTGAGCTTAGCAGAACTGTCTTCCGTCACGGACATCTCTCTACCCCACCCCCTTCTCCTGACTATCTCTTCACCCTATAACAACAACACACCCCCGGTGCCCCCCCCCCCCCCAGGCTTCAGAGGCCAGTCGAAGCGCAAAACAGGCCTATATGGAATCTACTCTCTGACTCTACAAGGAGGGACCTCTGGCCCACAATCACCCTCACACACACATACACACCCCAAGGAGGCAGAGCCACAAGCTCTAGGGGGGCATTGCCACATTCCTGCTGAGGGATAGACCAGGAAGCAGGAGCTAGGTGGCCTCTCTTCCAGCCACTAGGACAAAGAGCAAGAGCTAAAGAAGGCTGAAAGCCCAAGGCAGGTACAGGGGCCACGCCCATAGGCTAGGGGGAGGTGTGGCCTAACCCCAGGGAGAAGGTGGCCTGAGGTCACTGGGGCACTGGAGCACAGTGCTAGCCACCCTTGCTCACTGAGCCCCAAGGGCTTGATCAACAAAGGAGCTATATATCTCAGTGAAACACTCACCCTGAGGCCCAGGCCCTCCTAGGAAAAAAAGAAAAAAAGAAAAAAAAAAACCGTTGAGGAATTTATTGCCAGGACTTCTGGGAAGAAATGAATGAGGTCGGGGGCCACAGGGGCCATTGTGGCTTAAGGGATTCATTCATTCAGTTTCCCTCATTCACAAGATGAAAGAATTCCCCCAATCAAATCCCATGCATAAAGATGTTAACTCAAAATGCATCAATTTCCTCAAGGTAAGGCTTAACACTTGAAAATGCTTAGGAGAAAAGACAGGCAAAAAGCATTGTGGCACTGGATTTAGAGTAACCATGATTTCTTTTTCACAGCGCCACAGGGCAGAAAAGAGGCTGACAAACTGCATCTCATGAAAATTCCAATCGAGCAAAAAGGAAGACATTTGCAAACTATATACCTGATAAGGGACTGATGTCTTGTTTTGGTTTGGGTTCTGGTTTGAGATGTTCTCACTATAAATACCAGGCTGACTTGGAACTCACAGAGCCTATTGGGATTAAGGCCTGCACCATCATGGCCAGCTCAGGATTAATGCTTTGAAATGAAAGCGAGAAACTTCAAAAAATCTAATTCAAACACGGGGGCAAAGGACCTGAAAAGAGCTGGGTGTTAGGATGATGAGTGCACATCCTTCCCACCCTGGGAGGGAGAAACAGGAGGATCAAACCAAGTTCTAGGTCAACCTTGGCTACGTAGTGAGTTTGAGTCCAGCCTGGGCTACAAGAGACCCTGCTTCAAAAACACAGAGGAAGACCTGAATACCACTATTTCCCCAAAGAAGATATTCAAATAGCCAATCAGCACACGAAAAGATGCTGAATCAGGAGGGAATTACAGTCAAAACCACCAGGAGATGCATACTATCTAGAATGCCTACTACTATGGAAACCTAAGAAACAGCCGGTGGGGCAGCCTGCGGAAAAACTGGAACCCTTGCTCACTGTCAGTGGGAATGGAAACTGGTGCAGCTGCTGGGAAAAGTGTGGCAGTTACTCAAAAAGTAAAAATAGAATTGACACAGGCTCCAGCAGTTCCATTTCTGTGTATACCCAAAAGAATCGAAAGCACATTCCCAAAGCAGCTATCTTTACAGCCATGTTCATGGCCCCATCGTTTAGACAGCCGCAGCAGGGAGCCAATCCAAAGATCCATCAGCAAATGAATGGAGAAGCAAAATGTGGGCACGTGCATACAATGGAGTATTATTCTGCCTTAAAAAGGATAAATGTGAACACGTGTGAGTGAACTTTGAGGGTAGGATATTGTATCAAGTGAAACAATCAGTCCAACGCAAAGGACCCATACTATCTGACCCGCTTCCATGATGAACCTACAGTAACCGAATCCTAGAGACAGAGAATGAAACAGCAGTGGAGGGCTGCTTGCTGTTCGGTGGGTACAAAGTTTCAGTTTCACAAGATGAAAAGAACTACAGAGGTGGACAGACTGGTTGCACAAAAATGATGAATGTGTTTAATGTCACTGAACTGGATACTGAACAAGTAGCTAAGAGAGTAAATTGTATCTGTATTTTGCTACAGTAAAAATAAAGAATGGAGGAGAGAAAGAGAAAGAAGGAAGGGAAGGAAGGAAGGAAGGAAGGAAGGAAGGAAGGGAGGAAGGAAGGAAGGAAGGAAGGAAGGAAGGAAGGAAGGAAGGAAGGAAGGAAGGAAGGAAGAAAGAAAGGAAGGAAGGAAGGGAGGGAGGGAGAGAACACAAGTGTGAAATCACTCTTGCTTAGGTCCAAGGGATGCCACAGGCACAGCTCTGGCAACATCAGTCCCGTACCTTCTATTGCCCAGAGTGGTAATCGGCAAGCAGGAAGGTACACAACAGAGCTGGAGAAATGGCTCAGTGGTTAAGAGCACTGAATCCTCTTCTAGAGGATCCAAGTTGTATTTGTTAGCATTCAGGCATCTGTACTGGCCTGCCCTTAGGGTCCTGACAGGATACACCTCAGTCGCAGCCACTAAGAGTACCCCTGTGCACATTCGCTAGGTTTCCTTATAAAAGGAGGGGCCTTGTACACCTCCTGTCTCCTTTCTCTTTCCCTTCCTCAGTCCCCAGGGACCAGTCTCTGCCCCTTTCTCTGCCCCTTCTCTCCCCTCCCTTCAATAAACCTCCTACATGGGCCCTGCTGTATGGTGTGACTCCTTCCCACCATTTTTTAAAATATAACAGTATTCCCAGCGCCCACATGGTAACAAATAACCACCTTCTAGTTCCAGTTCCAGGGGACCAAACACCCTCTTCTGGACTCTGTGGGCACCAGGCACACATGTGGCATACAGCCAAACATGCTAATATATATATATATATATATA
>CABHPQ010165599.1:0-19424 GCA_902168405.1 Peromyscus aztecus | reverse complement strand
GTAAATAGAAGGAGACCTGTAATATAACAATAAAATCCTTTAACTATTTATATTCTTCTCTGTACACTGTGAATATACCCATAAATCTGAAAAAGCATCTGCACACAGTGATGATACACAGGATGCAACATGCACAAGAAACAACAGTAGAAGCCAAAACTCAGACAATCAAATATGTGTGTCCTCTTTTGGTGTTAAAAAGATCGTAACTTTCTGGGAAAGAAACATACATTTTCTTGGCTAAGGTACAACATAACCACTGAAAGTAATTTTACAGTCATTTAATAAATTAATGATGATTCATTTCAGTTACTCTGCTTGGAATTTAGCGAATAGCAAGAGAGACACTACATTAAATGCACGTCCACACTTAAAGTTCTACTATTCCTAACTTCCATTTCTGAATGTTTACCAATTCTTGAACTTCATGTGACTTCAAACTTTGCCTAAGATCAGCACTTTCTATGTTGCTTAGTGACTGTCTCATCTGCCCAGTTCTGTTGTATAAGCAGGAAGCAAATTTTGCTTTTGGCTTGAATATTACAGCAACCAAAATGGAGATTTCATTTCACTTGGAAGGCTATTACTGTACAAATTATGATAACTATCTGAGAAAATGCTTGCCCGAGAATGAATTTCTTTATTTCACAACACGCTTCAGATCTGCCCTGAGAAGATTCTCATACAATCACGAAAGTAATTGGTGTATGTTTCTCATCTAATTTTCTATTCTAAAATTTATAAGAAAAGGAATATTTATAAAAACCAAATGTGATAATTATAAGAGCATTCCTTGGATATACTGTTGGCAATAATTTGCTATCCTATTTATATCTTTATTTCTCATTTTTGTTTGTTTGCTAAGTCAGAGCATTGAGTAGCAGAAACAAAATGCAACAAATAGGGTGACTTTGCATAGCTCTGTTGTGGTTTTTGCTATTATTTATACAGTAGTTAGGCACAGTTATTAAAATAAAAATATAAACATACTATTATTAATTAATCTATAATTTCCTCACAATTCTATCTTACTAACATTCTCTTTTAGTTCCAGAATTTCACAAAATATCAAGTATTTTTAGTACCTATATTTTTGACAGACTGCTCCTGGATGAGAAAGCTGATACTTACTTGTTTGGGTATATAAAATCATATTATATGCTTAATTCAGTAGTTAATAACTCATTCTAGGTTTGGAGAGTAAACACTTTGAGGAATGGCTAATGAACTAACTTCTAGGAGTCTCTAATTCATGCTGCCCCTCAAATCATATTTCAAGTCAGTACTTGATAATAAGGTCAGCTAGTTAAATTCTGCTTTCTTTCTCCTATCAAACCTTCACACTATTTTCTAAATAATATATCACAAAACGGCAGTCTTCTTAGTCCATAATTTTATTTCATTGAATATTGGTGTTTTATTAATTTTTTTTATTTATTATTTTATTTATTAATTAGATGTTTTATTTTTTGTCACTTTCAGACATGAGCATCGTGTTTACAGCATTTCTACCTCTCCTCTCTTCTCCAAATCCTCCAACTTATCGCATGTGCCCCCAAATCCCTCTCAAATCAATGATCATTTTTTAACACTTTTGTTATTTGGCTATGTACATGCATATACAAATGTAAATACAACATGCTAATTTAGTGTTGTTTGTGTGTGTGTGTGTGTGTGTGTGTGTGTGTGTGTGTGCTCTCATGCATGGTTAGTGCTGACCACTTGATACTGGATAACCTGTCTGAAGACTAATTCTACCTCTCTCAGTAGCCATTATTATCTCTAGCTCTTCATCTAGGGGGAGAGCCTTGTGAGATTTCCCCTATTCATGTTACTATGTCAACTGGTGTCACCATTGTGAAGATCTTTTTTGAGGCAACCTTTATTTGTTGAAATTTTTAGGAATGCAGCTTCATTTTTTTTTTAGATGGAAGACACTGTCTCACAATAGATGTATGGTTCTCTGGCTTATGTCTTTCTTCATCTTGTATAAGAGGTTCCCTGAAGGCTTAGTGTAGGTTCGTGGTGTATATATCATTTCAGTTTCAATATCTTACTGTGAGTTTCTTTGAAGAGAAGTGAGATTTACACTTATCTCCAAGTTTTACAATTCATTTTTATCATTGCTTATTTGGAAAATGGAAACATTTGTGAAATATAAGTTAAAATATGTGGCTTCCTTTCTATGTGTAAGCTACTATAATTTCTTAAAAGTTACTTTTACAAACACAGATATTTATCCTTTGAAAACTTTGTTTTATTTATTTTTTAAAGATTATTTTCATTGTTAATAATGAATACATTGTTTTGTCCATGCATATGAGATCAGGTGCCCAAGGAGGACTGAGAGTTTGATACTCCTGGAGCTGAAGTCACAGGCAGGAGTGAGCCACAAGACATGGGTGGTAGAAACAGAACACAGGCACTGTGAAAGAGGAGTAGACATTCTTTACTATGGAATCACCTCTTCAGCTTCATAAGGAAACCACAATATTTTCTAATACACTTAATTGAAAGCATAGCTTCTTCATATACACTCATAAAAATTGTCCTGAGGTAACACAGAATAACAAGTATGATATATTTAAATACTTTGAAGCTCTACAAAAAGAATTCTAGGAAATTGAAAGCCAAATAAAAATAATTAATTACCTCATTCTTTGATTGTATCCTGTGGTCTCAAAATTAAGGGAAAGTTCAATAAAATGTTCTATAGAAATATTTCATTTAAAGGACTTCCTAATAATATTGAAATAAAATAATTTACATATTTTCAAACATTTTACTGAATTGGTCTTAAGATATGACTCATTCCAACTACTTTTCTTCTGACAGATATTCAAATCTTTTCTCTTTTCTGCTAATTCTGTTCTTTATAAATGAGCTGTCATGTGCTTATTTTCCATTTTTTTTTGCTTTTTTTTCTTTCTGTTTCATTTTTGTTTTTTCTTCTCTAAGGAAAAGCACAACTTCACTTCATATCTATGGTAACAGGATGAGTAGAACAGATATAAGATCTATACATGTTAACTTTAAAATTAGTTATAAAGCTGAACAAGGTCAATACTTACTGATTTTTCCTAAACTTTAGAAAAACAGATGGAGATTTGTTTCATAATAAGTATTTTTAAATGCTAATTAATTAACTATTTCACTTATTTGTTCATAGCTATGAGGTGAATGCCTTTCATTAAAACTACAGTGTAAAAATTACAGTTCATCTTTATTAATTTAGATATATGATCTTAATATTAATAAATAGTCTTAAAGTTTATGTATATAAATTAAATATAAATATAAAATAAATATATATAAACTTTGTAAAACTATTTCATAAACATTTACATTAAGACTCGACAAATGTCAAAAATATTCCAGAAAGAGTTACTGTGGTGATATTTTATTTGTGCTCTAATAAATAAAGTTTACCTGGAAATCAGAGGAAAAAGCCATCAACAACATAGATGTCTGGCAATGGCAGCATACGCCTTTAATCCTATCACTTGGGATGCTGGGATCCCTCTGGATCTTTGTGAGTTCAAGGCCACACTGGCAACAGAGCCAGGCGTGGTGGCACATGCCTTAAATCTAACACTAGTTAACCATAAAGGTCTGGAGGTCTGTACAGACAGACAGGAAGTGACAGAGTTGGGCTGGAAGAAGAAGTGATGTAGTGGGCAGAGGGAGGAAATGAGATGGCAGAACAGAAAGGCATATAGGCATGGGTATACAGGAAGTAGGTCCCTTTGGAAGTTGCGGAGTTGATGAGGTGATGTTAGCTGTGGTTTTTCCTATTCCTCTCAACTCTCAGGTTTTAACCCTGATATCTGGTTCTGGGTTTTTATTAATAAGACTGTTTAACACTTCATTCTAGAAGTTACAAAAACCTATTTGATTCAATTTAAAAAATAAGGAATTATCTTCTCAAACTTAAATTGACCTTTGAGGTGAAATAACTTATTGAGAAAATACACATGGAAATGAAATTTACTTTTATACATACAGCTGAGCATTTTTTTTTTTTTTTTGGTTTTTCGAGACAGGGTTCCTCTGTGTAACTTTGCGCCTTTCCTGGAACTCACTTGGTAGTCCAGGCTGGCCTCGAACTCACAGAGATCCACCTGCCTCTGCCTCCCGAGTGCTGGGATTAAAGGCGTGCGCCACCACTGCCTGGCAAGCATTTTTATATAGTAGCGAAATTAACAGGCTAGAAATCACAAAAAGTTATATGTCAGAAGGAAAAATTAGTGGTCACAAAAATAGAATAAATGTTGTAAATATGGAATAAATTACTATAGGCAAGACAAAATCATTGGCATCGCACTAACTTAAAAGTTCTAAAACATAACAACAGTGCTTTTAAAAACACAAGAGATGTATTTGAAAGAAGGAATTGTTTATCAAATAATTTATTATTGTATACTTAAATTGACAGTTTCAGTAAGCTGAGAATAGCAATAAAATACCCTTTAGAGCTATCAAGAGACCCTTTTATGCAAACCAGTGAATTTGTTAGAATACTAATCAATCTAGTAGCACCAAATGTAATGTCTGTTAAGTTCTTTTTCAACTCAAAAATCCAACTGTTGAAATAGTAATTTTATTAGACTATTTATCTATGCTTCTGTTGAATTTTATAAATTTTAAATAGCTATAAATTAACTTTGGAACTTGAAATACCAAATTAAAAATATCTTCTATTATGACATCCTCCAAAAATTATTTGTATGAATACAATCAAAACTGCTGACTTTTACAAATATGTAATAATGAATACAAAATCAAGAAATAGCAAAATTTAAGACCAGATTTCAGATATACTGGTACCCTGATACATTTCTTAGTAATATGTACATATATATTTGTATATACATATATAATTATATGTGTATGTATCATTAAAACAAATTTTATGTTTTCTGCATATATTGAAAAACTGATGGCTCTCAGAATTTCTGCACGTTCATACACGCATATAATGTTTTTGAATCAAATATATCCCTCATTCCTTCACCTCCACTGCCCTCCTATCACCCCACCAAGTGCCCCTCCTAAATTCCTGTTCATGCTTTTATTTTTGTTTAGCACACTGTGTCCATTTTGTACTTTCTGAATGAGAATGGATATAGAACCATTTATAGGAACATGGGTACCCTTACCAAGGACTGATCACTGAAGAAAACAGTCTTTCACCCAGCAGCCAACAATTACTAATAACTTCTAAGTTAAAGATGGGGTTTGATGAGTCTCTACACAGTCTTTGCTGTGATTTTAGCTGTCTTTGCAAGTTGTGCATGTTTTGTGCATACAAACACTGCATTTGTGAGTTCATGCATGCAATCACTCTGTCATATCCATCCAAAACTTATTCCCCTACAATTTTTGTGTTCTCTCTGTCTCTCTCTCTGTCTCTCTCTCTGTCTCTGTCTCTGTCTCTCTGTGTGTGTGTGTGTGTGTGTGTGTGTGTGTGCGCGCGCGCATGTGTGTGAATATATATGCAGCAGACCTGATGCAGACCCTATGCATGCTGCCTCAATCTATACTAGTTCATGTTGATTTAGAAGGCCTTGTTTTCTTGGTGTCCTCCATCTCCTCTTACTCTTAAGCTCTTTCTATCTCCTCTTTCGCCATGTTCCCTGAGGGTATAGATTTCATGGAAACACCCATTTAGGTTGAGTATTTGAAGGTCTCTTACCCACTGCATAATTTCTCTCCATGGTCTCGACATGATTCTATCTGGTTCAGCAGGAAGCTTCTCTGATGATGACCGAGCAAGGCACTGACCTCTGAGTATAGCAGAATATCATAAAGAGTCTTTTTATCATTACTTTTTAAGACCAGTACGATTTGAGTTGGTAATAGGTGCTGTGGTATCTAGTTTCTGGCTCTTAATCATCCAAACAGTTATGGGTATGGGATCCAACTAGTGAGGTGGTCCTTAAATTTTAATTTTGATGGGAATCTTATTGAATCTGTAGATTGTTTCTGATAAAATTGTTGTATTTACTGTTTATCCTATTGATCCAGGACAATGGGAAATCTTTCCATCTTCTGTGATTTTTCTCCAATTTCTTTCTTCAATGTCTTAAAATTTCCTGAGACAACATAACTCTTTCATCTTTTATTTCTGACTCTTAAAATATGTTAGCCTCATCTAAATTTTATTTCTTGTTGTGATATGACATAGAGGTCAGAATTAAAAACAATTCTTAAAATATGGTTAATATACAATGTTGTTGAATTTAAAAATCAAATTGTGATATCCAAATCTCATTGTGTTAGAAAATGACTGCCCTGTAAAACAGACCCATAAACAGGTAACTGAAGTTAATTGAAGTCATTTATGTGAGACCCAATATTATTGATGATCTATAAAAGTATGAGGTTCCGGTAATTCTCACAAAGAGAAAACCACATGTAAACACCAAATATAGGTATATATATCTCAAACTAGGAAAAATGCTTTTTATAAGTTTTTGAAGCCATAATACAATTGCATTATTTACCCCCTCTGTTTTCATTCTCCAAAGCCTGTGTACCTGCCTTGCTGTCTTTCAATACATGGTACTGTTTTCTTTAATGGTGAAAATAACATCAATTTCTAAATACACAAATACAAACTGTTAAGACACTGTAATATTACCTGTATGTATATGATCTTTCAGCTGACCACTTGGTATTAGATAATTAATTGGAAGTGGGCTCTGCAAGTCTGCAGTATGATTGGTTATAGTTTATTGTAATAGTCTCCATCTGTTGCAAAGAACTCTTGCATGAGGTAAAAGAACTGTGTTTTCTGTGGTTATAATAATGAATATTTATGTGTAATAAGGGATTTGGATAGTTTCATAAAGTGGTAGTTATAGGCTTTCTCCTAAATATATGGCTTCACTAGTCACATATAATTTGCTAGGTTCCAGTCCCAGGCATGATTTCCTTCTTGTTAAGTGGATCTTAAGTCCAATTTGAGAGCTGTTCCTTGCTACTGAGATATACATATCACTACTGAACCCTTAAGTTTTCTTTGTACCATTTTAAATTTTGAAGAAAGGAAACTGCATTGTAGATGTTCTTAGGTGTATGAGGAGTACAAATATCATGGTAGAGTATAAGTGCATTAAATAAATTAAACAATAAAATATTGATGTTCATATTTTGCATCCTTAAATTCACTATAGTTGAATAAGAAGTCTTGTCAATTTCATCATTTGCATTTCAAACTGGGATTAGTGGAAAACATTGCTCTTTCATGAGACAAACACTATGAATAAACACAAGAAGAAATACAGAATATATTTACAATGTCTCAGAGAAATAAACCTTTATAAAAGTGAAATTATCAGCTTAATACGAATTGTATTTGAAAAATTCCATATTCAAATGTCAATAATCAATTCACTTTTTAAAAAGATTTGACTATTCCAGTCTCAGTGTTTGGATTCATATATCCATTATCTAGTTTCTCTTTGCTTTTTTATAACTTGACTCAGTTTTTTCTATGATAAACATGGTTACTTTGCTAAGTGTATTGGAAATATCTATAACTGTAAAGTGTAAAATATAAGAACCTTCTTCCTATGGGAATTGCTGGACTTTTAGCCTCTTTTCTGATGGATAGAGGGGCTGCCTTCTTGTTCTGGAAAATCATAAATCTCTTAAAATTATACCACAAAATGGTTGTCCAAATTTTTTCTTACTATTTCTTACGAGTCATTTTGTGAAATGAAATCAGAACAAGCCATTTGCTGCAAGTAAATGAATCAATTATACAAGGCAAACACTTAGAAACTGTTAAAAATCCCAACCCACTTTATTGAATATCGATAATCTCACAATACCCATTAATCACAATACTGAAAAACATCTTTCTGAGAAAAAGCAAAAATTTGTAAAATACTGTTGTGAAATTTGATAATGTATTAAACTTGTATAGAGACTAAGCAGGAAATCTCTATCAATGATCCTACACATGGCTGACAAATTGTAATAGGAAGGAAAAAAATGTAGCAGTCATAGAATGAGGAGGGTGTTATGAAATCCTGTCACCCTGATATGGCATTGTCATCACGATAAGGCATTCACAGAAGCTAATTTTCCTCACATACCCGCACAAGATCAAGGCCCCTAATTCTGCCATAGATCGAGTAAAAGATGTCTAGGCCCCAAAACTTCCTAAGGACCTATTGTCAATTAATCATTTCTCAAAAGATGAGCTCTCTTTTTTTAAAAAATTATATGACCATTGATCAAATTCACATGATACAAGGCAACATAAACTATGGTATTTGTCAATGTCCTTTACTGAAAATAATATTTATGAAAATATATTTGCCTATATCTATTAAATATTTTATAACCATGTAATATATTTTCTATAAAATATCCTTGTATTCTTGAGAAAGAATGCCATATTTCAGGGACAAATTTAAGGACATCTCCATTACTGATTTAATTTTAAGTAATAAAATATGTCAAAGAAATAATGGAATTATGTTGGAGTCAATCAAAATTAGAGTGGATTTGAATTTAGTTCTTTGTGCCCAAAGAACTCAAGGTTATGTACAGTGCTTTTAAGAACCATTTAGTTGAATTTGGATTGCTTTCTTGATCCTTTAAATTGATGGAATTATGGCCAAAGAGAAGATTAGCATACTACTCTAAAGTGTCAAAAATGACTTATTAAACCAATCAAATCAACCTTGAGCAGAACTGTAAATGTTCCTTGAATATGTGCTTTACAAAGTTGTTCTTCAAAGTGCATCATATTAGCACATACATTAAAATATTTGAAATTCATAAATATAAATTCTCTGTTCTCATTTTTATGACTTACTTTTAGTATTCAGTATGGTATATTTTTATAATATTCACTCCAGCAACCCTCCTGAGATCCATCTTCTCTTTTTCTATTTGCAAACTCTGTGTCTTCTTTTGGTGTGTGTGTGTGTGTGTGTGTGTGTGTTGTTTAAGCACATCAAGAATGTTAATGGTGCCCAGAGATCTTGTATTTATGGTCTTCTGGAACATGGTCAGTTTTTCACTCTTAAGAAAACTGCTGGAGCACATAAAGGGGCCAGTCCTGTGGATCCAAAGCTGTAGGATCTCCATGATACAGGACAACAACAGGATATCCAAGAGGAGTCCCAGTGAGGAACCAGTATCAATAGTGTAGCAGAAGCCAGAGAACTTGAACCTAATGACTCATTGCAATGAACACTTACAAGTAAAGATGTATGGACTGAAGAGTATACAGTGTGACTCACTGTGTCACACTAGAGTGTCCACAACAAGACTTTTTTCTTTCTTTTAAATTTTATTTTATTTTGGGGGGGGAGGTTGCGAGAGCAGAGAGGACAAATATAAAGGGATGGGGAGTTGAATGAGATTGGGATGCATGGTGTGAAATCCACAAAGAATCAATAAAAAGTTTTAAAAAAAAGAAATGAAAACTGAACATCTCTCTCCCATCAGCTACCCATTGCTAACAGTTCTTTCACTAGCATATAGCCAGAACCACTCCATGCTGAGGTTTGCTCTTGCACGAGCTTTTGCAGATCAAGTGCCTGCTATTGTAACAAAAACTTTTAGTCTCTATGAGCAGCTGTCTTGCTGTGTCAAGAAAATACTCTTTCCTTGTAGTCATCCACTGCATCTGGGTAATTTATCTTTCTCTTCTTCCAGAATGATCCCTGGGCTTTTTGGAGAAAAGGGTGTTATACAAAAACCCCATTTAAAGCAAAACAATCAACAGATTTATTCTCTGTACTTTGATCAGTTGTGTGTGTGTGTGTGGGGGGGGGGATCTCTGTTAATCACCAACTACTTCAAATAGAAGACTCTTTAAAGAGAAATAAGGGATTATTTAACCTATAAGTATAATGGTTTTTCAAGACAGGATTTTAATGTGTAGCTCTGACTGTCCTGGATCTCACGTTGTAGACCAGGCTGTCCTCAAACTCAGATATGCAGTTTTCTCTATTCCCTAAGTGCTGGGATTAAAGGCATTCACCACAAACAAGCTCAGAATATTCTTTCTTATTAGGTGAGAAAAAAAAGTAACAAACTTGTTTGTATTTTCTCTCCTCCCTAATATACATGTGACATAGTGTATGTTATAAAAGTCTATGTTATTAAGTGCCATGTACTGTAGCTGGAGTTTTCCTGGTACTGCCTGACCCACGGTCAAGACAAATTTCTCTCACCTGCCAGTCCAGCACCCGCTCGAACCCAATCAAACACACAGAGACTTATATTACTTAAACCGTTTGGCCTAATGGCTCAGGGTTCTTGCTATCTAGTTCTTACATCTTAACCCATTTCTATAAATCTATACCTTGGCACATGGCTCGTGGCTTACCAGTATCTTACATGTTGGTACTCATGGCGGTGGCTGGCAGCATCTCTTGACCTCAGCCTTCCACTTCCCCAACCCCTCCCCTCTTTGTCCCGCCTATGCTTCCTGTCTGACTACTGGCCCATCAGTGTTTTATTTATCAGTCAACCATCCACAGCAATATACTCTGTAGTATAGTCCTCATTCATCATTCAAAATAAACACTCAAATCCACAGTCTTCTACTTTTTTATCATGTAAACTTCTTTCCATCTCAACATCCATATTTGAATACTTTTCTTTGAAAACCATAATCTCTAATATTAAGTTACACACCAAGTCTTCTCCATCTCAGGCTTTTGCAAACAGTTTTTTTAAAATATATTTTGTTTTTGAAAGTAATTACTATTCCTTCCTGTATTAGACTTTATCTCCAGCTTACCTCCAATCATAGTTTCCATTTTTCTCTCATGTTATCTACTTTTTTGTGCACTGAGTAAATTTTAATGAATATGTAAATTTTTATTATGAACATGATTTCTATCTCATACTTTATTGTCATTAAACAAAAGACATACTTTATTAAAAACATAATAACAATTTGTATAATAAATAAGAAGAAAATAAACTGTTTATACTGAATAAAAGGCAAAATGTGAAAATCCAGTGTTGGTTTATGGTGCAGACCCATATCGATTATAATCGACAACTGAGAAGGCAGAAGACATCACAGACATAATGAAAGTAACTTTCTGATGTCAGAGTTTCGGGGTTTAAATCACTGCTCCTGGAGATATATTTACCCAAAACATATTTCCAGAATGGTCTAATGGGAAAACATCAGCATACCCTTCTCAAGTTTTCTATGACAAGAGTGAAATATACTGTTAATAACTCATTTCTTCCCTGGTATCATCCTGTATGTTATTCCTCTGTTCACAACTTCTAAGTCTCATGGTAAGAAAAACAGTCTTTAATCATTTCTAGAAAGTAAGATTTAGATATAGGACCTCATATATTTTCTAGCATTAAGTTTTCCATTGTGGTAACTAAGTCATTACGAAGGATTATGTAGCTTAATTTGAATTTAAAAGCCATGGATTAAAAACAACCAGTTTTCCATCACATTCTGCCCTCTTTGCAACCCTAGTTTCATCTTCATTGAAAACTGAAAATTTATCCATTTCTACATAATAGTGAAACTTATACCATATAAATTAAGAAGTAGAGTCAGAAGTTAATTGCCTTGCTAAGGATACATAATAAATCAATGCAGATTTGGTTATAAATGGATTCCTAGTTAACAAATAGCAGCTTTCCTACAGGAACAAAAATAATATAAACTAAACTTTAATCTACTTAAATGATAGAAAAAAAAATTTAAAACCCAATGTGCTTTCAAATACCTGAGCTAAGAAAAGTCTATTTAGCCAAATATTCTGCTCTTTACACTCCATTACAAAAGTATTTAGATTGCTATTCATGTAAAAATATTACACCATATTTTTACTATAAAACACAAAATAAAAGATGCATGGAAATCTTATTCTTATCAATCACAAAAATTAAATTATGTTTAATAACCTGTAGCTTGAGTTTTCCTGCCTGGCCCACAGTCAGGACAAATCTCTTTCACCTGCCAGTCCCACAGCCGCTCAGACCCAACCAAGTAAACACAGAGACTTATATTGCTTACAAACTGTATGGGCGTGGCAGGCTTCTTACTAACTGTTCTTATATCTTAAATTAATCCATTTCTATAAATCTATCCCTTGCCACATGGCTCGTGGCTTACCGGCATCTTTACATGCTGCTTGTCCTGGCGGTGGCTGGCTGGCAGAGCCTCCCTCTGCCTTCCTGTTCTTTTTATTCTCTCTGTTAGTCCCGCCTACACTTCCTGCCTAGCCACTGGCCAATCAGTATTTTATTAACAACACATTTGTCATACAGAACATTCCCACAGCACTTCCCCCCCCCCTTTTTTTTTTCAAAAGGAAGGTTTTAACCTTAACAAAGTAAATTACATATAATTTGGGAATTTGGGCGTAGCTTCTCTTACTGCTTCCTGCTGGAGGGGGGCGCTGTATCTTCGGGGATACAAAGAAAATTTTAGGATCATGGAGTAGTCCTTGAGGGTGTATCGTCTGAGTCAGTTGCCTTGAAACGGTTCTGGATGTTGGATCATCTGAGCCTTGGTGTCATCAGAGACCTTCAGGTGGTCTTCGCTGGTCAAACCTGATGTATCTTAATCTGGAACAAATCCATAGCCTCTGGCTTTCTGTGGGAACAAAATCAGAGCCTCCTTTCCAAAGCAACATATCTTTACATCCAAGTTTTGAAGTTAAGGTATCTTTAAAATATACATATTGGTTTAACTCAGCTTCCTTTACAATCAAATATCTCTCTGCAGTTAAGAATCCCAAAGTCAACACAATGCAGATTCTCTGTGTGATATCCATCTTTATGTGGCTTATATTTTATACTACCTTTACTGTCTCTTTAAAGACTTCATTTTTCAAACCTATCTATTTCTTTATATAACTGTATATATTTCTTTTTATCTCTCTTTGAAGCCTACGTACATTTTACACACATTTTAAAGCATTTAAAGTCTTGTTCCATCTGAATCTGTCTTATTGTGAATCAATTGTTTTAAACTGCAGCATTCTAAGACTGAAAAGGTGCTGTGACTGCTAGCTCCGCCCACCTCAGCTTCCCGACATGGCGGTGATAGTTTACTGTCAGCTCTGGGAGCCCTCGTGGGTCTATTCTTCTATCAAAGCAACATATAGCCCAGAAACCTCTTTTTTTTTTTTGTTTTGTACTAGGAAAGGCTAAATCCACCACACAGCCCAATGTGCCACTTGCAGAGGCCTCATTCCCACCACACTGCAGGTCAAGGGCACAGGCCAGGAACCCACAAGTAGCTCAAACCGGCAAGCTGCCGCTCATTCGAGAGAGATAATTAGGAAGCTGTTTTTAGCTCCGTTTTAGAATCTTTTCTCAGGTTTTAGGTGGAAATTCCTGCCCCACGTTCTGGCGCCATTTGTAGCTTGAGTTTTCCTGCCTGGCCCACAGTCAGGACAAATCTCTTTCACCTGCCAGTCCCACAGCCGCTCAGACCCAACCAAGTAAACACAGAGACTTATATTGCTTACAAACTGTATGGCCATGCAGGCTTCTTGCTAACTGTTCTTATATCTTAAATTAATCCATTTGTCGAGCACAGATAATTAGGGATTTTGACTGTAGTATTGCATGCTGTTTTGTTGTATTTGGTTATCGTCTCTTGGAGGCCTGCTCTTTTCTGAAGAGGAAATGAAGGGGGAGTAGGCCTGGGGGACAGGAGAGGGGATGGGGTGCTAGAAAGAGTGAAGGGAGGGAGGGAAAACTGTGAATGCATTCTGTGAGAGAAGAATCTATTTTCAATAATAATAATAATAATAATAATAATCTCTCAAAGGAAAAAAGAAAAATATTTAAAAAACCTACTGCAAGAATTAGATCTTCACTATTATATAAAAGTAAATACTTTCAAGATTTTCAAGTGTTCCAGTTATTGGGTTGATTTTCTCTTAGTTTTAGTTGTTTTGCATTGTATTCCCACTAAAATCAAACATGTCCCTTGATGTGTTTCAGTTAAGTTTCATTGTAAGAGTTCCAATTGGAATGGGTTTTATAGTTTTTCTTGCCTTTACACTGCTGGTTTTATTGGTATAATAAAAGGCAATATATACTTAATCTTTAACTTTATAATAAGAATTTATCCAATGATTAAAAAGTGATACTTTTCATTATCTATCACTATTTGAGATTACTGTGGTTTGCAAAGTTGTGGATTAGACCATTAAAAAAATTGCAAAATATTTTTACCAGCCAAACCCTCTGAAATTTCAAGAACTATAATGTAAAATAGGCAATTACCAAAGAAATCAGGGATTTTCTCTGTGTAAAATGAGAGTGGTAATCACAGTGTGAGAGACGCGATAACAAATATTGATCTAATTGTAGCAGAGTGAGCATGGCTTGTAGAGAGCCAGCAGTTTGTACAGCTTTCCTTGATTCCTGGAAATGGGCTTTGCTGTAGAACACTCTCATGTAAAGTACATTAAATAAGGCAAGAGTCAATATTCTACTTCCTAACATAGTGATACACAATGAAAATGCAATTTGAACTTTATTTGAACATAACACATGTATTGACTGCACAAAAATTCCATTTAAATGGGATTTTATTAGTTGTGTTAATTCAGGGCATGTGTTCCTAACATTTCTGAAATCAACTCTTAATTTCTACTGAGTTTACAAATACACAATAACTTATTTTATAATAGCATCATCTATTTAAAAGCTGTGGCATTATATGTAACTTTCTTATTGGCAGGGGCTATGTTGATATATTAATGAGCAGTATACCCAGTCCTGGCAAAATGATTGGTCATATACCAGCACATCTCATATAGACCACCATGTGTTACACATTTTACCTCCACTGTGATGCCAACTAGATCTTACATATACTGATGCCCTAAAAATATACTATAGAAGTACATTAACAATTATCATATATGTAATTTTAATGTATGTATCATTTTCAGTAATATTTTGCTAGGTATTGTACAACAAGATTTGTTTTCCAAATACATATATCATACATTTGATGTAGATTATTACGAATACTAAAACTCTAATGACCTGTTCCCTTAATTGTATAAATGTCAAAATAAATTTATGAAATAAAATAGAGGCAGAGAAAAGAATTAAATGGAGTGGATTTTGTCTATAAAGGTATCCCTACTATAAATACTAATAACTGAAGACAAGCAAAGGTTAATCATGGAAATGAGAGATAATATTTTACAAATATGGAATAATATGTTATTTTGCCTTAGCACTTTTATTTCTTGATACCAAAAACAAATAAGTACATATGCATTCAAACTTATCGCAAACTTATCAATAAGAGAGAATATATATAATTAGTTATAATATCCTACTCTTGTATTTTATTGGCATACAGTTATGGCTATAGTGATTAAGATATCTTCTGATTAAGATATCTCTGAGGCCAACTGTATCAAATGTTTATCCGATGCATTGTATGAAGTTCAGTTCACTGTCCTTCATTTCAAGGAAATGTGTTCTTTGAATGGAATAGGTTTCCTTAGATTTAGTCCTATCAAGCTATATTCTCTTAGATTATGATTCTCTTATATTATTAGATAATGATATAAATTTATGAGTACCTTAGCAGGATATTTGACAGAAGTCAGAATGTTGGAAACAGGATCTAGAAAAATATTTATATTTAATATTATTGTAATACTGTGTTGAGATAAACATCTCCTGGGACCTTTATTAATTATTGTTTTAGGCCTTGAGATTTGTGTTTCATGACTTGAAAAACTTGAAGTGAAGTACGATCCCAATTATTCTTAATAATAAAAACCCAGAGTCAGATATCAGGGTGAAAGCTAAAAGATCAGATAAGCAGAGGAGCAGTCACTAGAAACTTCTTACCGCTACAAATTCTCATGGGATCGATCTTGTCTTTATGAATCCTCAGACAGAATGGGGATGGAGATCCTGTCCCCACCCACCTTATATTCCTGTTTCTACCTCCCTAGTACTGGAATTAAAGCTGTGTGCCACCACTGTCTAGCTTCTATGGTTAACTAGTGGCTAGCTCCACCCTCTGATCTCCAGGCAAACTTTATTTGTCAGAATACAAACAAAACATCATACAACATTGAAGAAGTAATACACTTTCATAATTATTATTAATTTCAAGGTGTAGCACTCCAACCCGTTATTAATAAACACTGCTGACAAATTATATTGATTCAGTTAACTCCTTTACTATCCAATATTATCAAGCATTCAAAAAAGAAAAATTAAAGAAGAGTTAATAAATATGTGGTTGGATACTGTACTAACCTTTTCTTGTTTTCAGGACAGTGACAATTACATTAATAAAACAGCTTACAGGACAAAAGTTTTCTTTAACTCATAGTTTCGGGGTGTTCAGATCAAGGCTAGCTGATCTATGACTCTGAATATGAACTAAGGCAGAATTTCCTGGTGGTGAATACATGTAGCAGAATGAGCTGCTTACTTCATGGTGATTACACAAAAGACAGATCAAAAAGAAATAGGGAATGGATAACATCTTTGTGGAGATGCCCCCAATTACCCATTCATTCAGTTACCTACCATAAGCAGTATCATATTATGAATATATCAAGGGATTATTCACAGCATAGCTTTGAAATTTCATGTTGGAATCATTTCATCAAATCCCTTCAAATGTAAACTAAGCCAGCAAATGAATAGCCTTCCAGGCATCTTAGATTCAAGGCACAGAAGTTTGAAACAAATTGTGACATGTTTCAAAAGGATATGCTCAGGTTATTAATTAAATATAGTCACATTCTTTAAGGGGGTTGTTTTGGGCTGCTGTTTTTCTCATCATTAAAGTAACTGTAATGCTTTTCTATGTAATTTATACAAGGATATACTACAACTGTATTGAGATGTGTTGTGTTTTAACATAGGAGCATAGTACTGAGAAATACTCCCTATTCCGTGCCTGTAATTATTCAGTGAGTGTCTTCTAAGGCTATCATTTCATAAGCCAAATCTGTGTTTATTAAAATAACATACTTAAAAGTTGAAGAATGTCATCTTTTTAATTAAATCATACTTTTATCATTTCCCTTCTTTTTTCTCCCTCTATCCCACCTACCCATGAACCTGGCTTCCCCTTGTTCTGTTTTAAATTCATGGCCTATTGCCTCTCATTGTGTGTTGTATATGATCTGCTCAGACTGTGATTCTTTTATGAATATGAAATCGGGGCTGACCACTTAGTAGATAAACAGCAGTGGGTTCTTTCCTAGTGGAAATTATTTTTTTCCTACTCCTCCTAGTTGCTTTTAGTTATTTGGCTAGTGTTTGCCTCTTCATGAATGGGACATTTACCCACTGAAGACCTAGAGTATAATAAAGCAAAGTCATATGAATACTATTATTTAAAAGGAAGTGCCCGAGCTCAGCCCCCTCAATACGGAAGACGTTTGTTTGGCTCGAACTGTTTCGGGGGCACCCAGGCAGGGGGATCTGGATCTGTCCCTGGTCTATGGGCAGGCTTTTGAGAGCCCAGTGCCTGTGGTGTGACTCCTTGCGCAGCCTTGGTGCAGTGGGAAGGGGCTTGGACCTGCCTAGGTTCAGTGTGCCAGGCTCTGCTGACTCCCCATGGGAGACCTTAATTTGGAGGATGTGGGGATGTGGGGTGGCTAGAGAGGGCAGGCTGGAGGGTGGGAGGAGGGAGGAGGGGGATCTGTGGGTGGTATGTAGAGTGAGTAGAAAATTTCTTTATAAAGAAAAAAAAAAGGGAGTGCCCCAACAAATTATCTCAGGGATTCCTTTCTCCAGTTGAACTGTGGGTACAACTGTGCATGAATGTTCACTATACTTGAAATGGAAATATAGCCATGGTCCAAGGACTCAGATTACATCTCAGAGAACAGAACTTGTCATTACCCACATGGTTGGAGGTTTGCAGACATTCAGACTGAACGACTTGACAGTGTACTGGAGGCTTGAGCCATATTCCTCCAAAAATCTATTACAAACAATTCAGGCTATGTGTAGCATGTTCTGATACATTATGTGGTGTAGCTGGAGTTTTCTACAGTCCTGCCTGGCCTACAGTTAGGACAAATCTCTCTCACCCACCAGTCCCACAGCCACTTAGACCCAACCGAGTAAACACACAGAGACTTATATTGCTTACAAACTGTATGGCCTCAGCAGGCTTCTTGTTATCTAGTTCTTATATCTTAAATTAACCCATTTCTATAAATCTATACCTTGCCACATGACTCGTGACTTACCAGTATCTTACATGTTGGTACTCATGGCGGTGGCTGGCAGCATCTCCCTGACTCAACATTCTGCTTCCCAGAATTCTCCTCTCTCCTTGTCCCTCCTATACTTCCTGCCTGGCTACTGGCCAATCAGTGTTTTATTTATTAACCAAACAAATTTAACATACCGAACATCCCACAGCAATGTGGTGTTCTTGAGAGGACAAGGTACAAAAATTTTTCTGTGAAGTCTAAGATTCAAAGGAGATTTTAAGGTATTTGGTATTACAGGGATGAAACCTTAGGTAGACATTGGCAAATCAGGAAAGGGGTTCTAAAGCAACAGTTCTGAGAGTGTTTTTCTATAGGTCTGAAATAATAGACATGAATTCTGATTCCTGATTCTGTTATTTCCTAAAAGAGAACCTTGGCCTAAAGATGTGATCAATGCATGACTAAAGCTAAGAAGACATGTAAGATTATGTGTGTGTGTGTGTGTGTGTGTGTGTCCTTTAGAAAAACTTTAGAAAAAAATAATGAAGTTACTGGGAAAATATCTGAATTTAAATGTGTAACCACAAAATATCAAATATCCTAAGAGGAAAATAATAGTAGGTAATTTCAAAATGAATAATATCAAGCAAAAATGACCAGAATACATATGAACAGATGATAAAATTTATGGCTAGCCAGGGAAACACATGTTAAAGGATAGGATACCACATTTTGCCTATCAGATTGACACATTAAAGTGAGTGATAATATCATTCGTCATCAAGAGTGCAATAAAAATGCACCTCCCTGTTTGCTGTGGATAATGGAATCCTTTCAAAATATCTTGGAAACCATCTAGCAAGCACTATAAAAATTAAAACTACATTTAAAGTTGGTTTCACCAGTTCAATTTCTGGAAGTGTATTCTTCAGAGTGGGAAAAGTGGATGGTCACGATTGTAGAGATTTGAGGATGTTTATTGGCAAATATTTTTCTAGCACCCCTGAGTCATTGCATTTTAAATCTGTTGCATAAAATGAATCAGACAACTATGAGTTATACAATAAATTAAACAAGGCATGAGGTCCAGAAAACTGAGTGCTAGAGTTATACCATTTTATTTGGTTGGTAGTCAGAAGCAGCCCTGTAAGCATGATTACTTAAAACAAAATTGTGAGGAAATTATACTCTACTTAACATGTAACTTGTATGGAGTTGGGTAGGTTGATA
>CABHPQ010165598.1:0-17199 GCA_902168405.1 Peromyscus aztecus | reverse complement strand
TGGCAGAGTAATCTTTTTTCAAACTTCTCTTGTCCGTTGATTTATCATCAACTCTCCTTGTGTAAACATAGACCTATGTGTATTACTTGTGATAGCTGAATAATATCCCATTTGGCATGTTCCAAGATAGCATGGACCAATGCCCTTTTAGCAGTTATTCTGGATTTTGAATGAGACCAAAATAGCAATTTGTAGTAGGTTTGGGTTGCCAACGACATACCCAGTCTAACGAGCTTAACCCAAACAGGAAATGTATTACTCCACACAACTGGCAAGGCTAGCCTGAGAATGGCTCTCAGCATGTCTGGATGAAAGGCTTACATGACACTGCCATGGTTAATCTCGATTGTAAACTTGATGAGACTTAGGATCCCTGTGGAAACAAACCTCAGGGGATGTCTGTTAGAGATTTTCTAGATTAGGCTAATTGGAGCAGAGAAGACCCACACTAAATGTGAATGGCACTCTCCTACTTGCTGGAGTCTCAGAATGAATAAAAAAGAGAAAATGAGGGACTTGAGAAATGGCTCAGTGGTTAAGAGCACTGACTGCTTTTCCAGAGGAGCAGGGTTCAATTCCCAGCATCCACATGACAGCTCACAACTGTCATGCAACTCCAGTTCCAGAGGATCCAAGACCCTCACATAGACATACATGCAGGCAAAACAGGAATGCACATAAAAAATAAAATAAAAATGAATTGAGAAAGGAGAAAACGAGCCAGGCATCAGTATCGTCTCTGCCTGCTGACTGCAGCTAAGGACCAGCTGCTTCCGGCTCCAAACACCATGCCTTCCCTGCCCCATGGAGTGTAGCCTCGAACCAGGAGCCAAATACAAGTAACTAATGCAGCTGTCTTCTGCTATGTCTATCTGTCTCTTGGATCTGCCTTCCTTCAGCTGTCCCCATCCTCTCTGGCTGTGTGAAAACTAGCCTTGTCCTGTTTGTAGGGAAAGAGGTCTGGAGCAGCTTTCATAGGTTTAGCAGAGTGAGGAGGACATTTTTCAGTAGGGAAAAGCAATCAGAGAGACTCCAGTTCTTGGTGGAGTAATTCAGTTGTTGACAGTAGAGGAAGAAACTATGGTTTAGAGGTTTAACAACAACCACCAATGATTTAAAAATATCAGGCACTGGAGGTGAAGTTCAATGGGAGAACACCATCTTAGCATGTATGAGGATCTAGGTTCACCCCTAGAACCTCGCTCTTCAGCTCCTAAAACAATCGTTGGCTATCTAAGCATGACAGCCTGTTTGTGGACATGGAGATAGTCATGGAAGCCTCAGAAAAGAAGAGTACCCTGCAAACTCTTATGGTTACTTTTTTATGCAACTGTCTAAAAGTTCCAAAAATTTAAATGTAGTGCGAGCTTTTTTCAATCAAAGCTGCAGTGCCTGGCCCATGTTTCTGTAGACATTTTAAAGATACTATAAAGCTGGCAGCGTTATAGTCTCAAGCCCTTTGCAATGGGAACCAGTCAAACATAGATGCTTAATATGATGTCTTATTAAACCATATAGCATCAAGTTCAAATGCTTCAACAAAAATCTTGAGTTTCTATTTAGGCTAAGCTGAAAAAGTAAAAGATGGCATATGACCTTTGAGTATTAAGAACATTATTTTATTCATTTATTCAACAAAAATTGATGAACTACTTATTTTGTCAGTTCTATTAGGGACTGAAGGACAGGACTGAAAGGCACACTAATGTTTCTGTCCAGAGCAGCTAGTCTCAACCTGTGGGTGGTGACATCTTAGGGGTCAAACAACCCTTTCACAGGAGTCATCTAAGACCATCAGAAAAAAACAGATATTTACATTACGAATATAACAGTAGCAAAATTACAGTTTTGAAGTGCAGCAATAAAATAATTTTATGGTTAGGGGTCACCACAACATTAGGAACTGTTGCAGCATTAGGAAGGTTGAGAACCATTGCTCTAGAGGAAACTTACCTCCAAATTTGGCATTCAGACAAGAAGAAAACTACAGTGTTTTGAAAGTTCACAGAGAGGGAGACCCAGAGTGGCCCTAGGGGAGTTCTCCTTAGAGAGGATGGCACCTTGTAAACAGAAACTGTCAGAAGAGTTTCCTGTCTCCTTCCCGCTATTGATCTGAATGACATTTTATGAAGCCAAAGGCAAGTCTGGGGTTCTGATCACATTCCGGTGCTCCAAGCTGTGTTTCATAGTCATTTGGTTCCTCGGGTCGTTAAAGTTGCGCACGGTGAGACTGTGTGGTCTCACAAAGCTCATCTCTGCCTTCTAGCACAGCAGATCCCAGCAAACATGAGGTGAGGTTTGGGAATATGACTCAGGAGAAAAAGGCAGTGTGGGAGTCTCGGCGACCTTGCTCCTTGAACTGCGCCATCTTTGGAAAACTGCTCCCCACCAGAATCATGTAGCCAGCTGAATGAGGACTCCAGAAATAGGTATGACTCGCTCTCCAGACTCACCACGTTCCTAGAATTTCAAACTCATTTTTTATGGACTGTTGCCCAGGTGAGGAAAGACTTGGCCCAACCCAGAGTGGTTATGAGCAATGCCTCCCAGGGAGTTGTTCCCAAATTTGGAGTCCTTATATCCTGAACATTTCTGACAGTCCTGACTGAGACACTCTGCCTGTCTGCCTTGGAGCCTGGCAAACATTTTGAATGCAATCTAGAACTGCTGAATTAAGCTTCGTATTGGTAGGTACCAAGGTTTTTAATTATTGAGTTAACTTTCGACTTTACTGAATGCACAAGCTGGCATATGCCGGGGAATGTTTCTGCTTTCAGTCTCACAGCATCTGCATTTTTCAGATGTTTGACCTTGATCTTTGACCTTGCCTCTAGAATTCAGACAGCGCTGGGAACTCTCGCAGCTGAGTGATGGGAGCGAACACTAGACAGCACTTCCTTCTTCTCTTCTCTCCTTGGTCTTTATTTTAAAACCAGGGTTACCCTATTTTAGACTTACTCAGCTTCCTTCAGTTACTAATTTTACTTTAGCATGCAGTCTTGGTATGACTTTATTTTTTTTTAATTGACGCCATTAAATGTAAAAATATTACAGCTATGCCATCCCCTCGCTAAGGCAAGCTGGCATTTCCTGCCACTGCTTTCCAGATGGCTGGGAACTGTCTCTAGGTTTGTGGCTTACAAACTTTTAGGCTTGCTGTTCATGATAAGAAAAGCAGTGTTCATTTCTCTCCAGCAGCTCTTACACAAACACACTTGTGCATGTGACTGAAACCAAGTCTCAGGACACCCTATTATCCTTCCGCTCTGATAGAGGTCATGGTCTACCTCTCCTCCACTCTTTAACCTGCCCCTGCACGACCCAGGAGCTAAGACCGGCTTTTTGTTTTTCAACGGACAAAAAGCAACTCAAAAGAACATTTCTATGGAGTCATTATTTCTAACATGGCATACATTGCCATAATTCTTTGTGTTTATTGTCTCATTAAATCTTTACAGCAATTCATCTTTGCCGTGATCAAAATCACAACCATAGTAGCAATGATGGGGAACATTTTCTTAGTGACTTCTCACTATGCTGGCATGCTGCTGAATGCTTTATATAGCACATCTATTTAATACTCTCCATTTTATAGGCAGAGAATTTGCCCCATTTTTGCAGATAAGGAAAGGGAAACTAAACAAGGCTGTGTAACTAGAAGAGGGCCGTACACCTCGGAAGTGGTGGTCGGGATTTGGGCCAAGGTTCTCTGCTTCTAGACTGATGGTTTTGGGTATTGTTCCTGGTGCACGACCTAATGCACAATGTGGGGTCAATGCATACTTGAAGACTGAGTAAGAACTGTGCAAGAATGAGTGAAGGACACTGAGAATGTGATAGTCTCCCATGGATCTTGATCAGCCATAAGAACACAAAGAAAGCACTCTGGGCTTTGAATGCAAGGAAACATTTCATTTAAAAGATTATACATGAGTGCTTCAAATAGGTTTCCACACTTGAGTCCCATAATGGCTCTGCAAGGGGTGATGGAGAGACCAGGATTTAGAGAAGTTAAGCACCCTGCCCCACATGACACAATCAGTACTCAAATCTGTGTGACCGAAAAGAAAACCATGTTTTTAACCACAGTGTTTAGGTACTTCTATTATTTTTACATTTCTGAGGCCAGATCTTACACTGTATCTCAAGTGGATGTGAAACTCACTATGTAGCTCAGGATAGCCTCAAACTTTGTTAATGCCCCTGCTCGAGTCACCACACGCAGCTTCTCCTATACTCACTGTGAGAGCTTCTAGCCTGTGGGTTTTGTAGGCAAAGTGAGACACAGCTGAACCTTCATTAATAATGACAGTGTATGCCAGTGATGTATTTCTCTATCAAAAAAAAAAAATCCAAGGTAGAAGAGTTAGCAGAGGTGCAGAGGAGGCACCTTCTAATGTATTTTATATGAGTCTATGTTACTAAAATATTGCTCTATTATCTTTTCAGCTTTTCTCTAAACTTAACCCCTTTCCCCTAAAAGTTAGATCTTGTTTTTAAAAACACCATGAAACATGTGAAGTGGTTTTAGGCTTCTTTAGTCATTAGGAAAGTATAAGTGAAAGGCATAAGGAACCTCTCTGTACCTACTGGGTATATACGTCTGCTACACTTGGTAAAATGGAAATAACAAGTGCTGAGGATGGGAAAACATCAGAAGTTTCATGCAATGCATGGGGAAATATAAAACAATACAGTGGCTGTGAACAGCTTGGCGGTTCCTCCATAAGCTACGTTATACAGGTGTGCACACCCAAAGGACAAAAACTGCACATAAATGCCCATAGCAGTATTAGTCACAATAATCAAAAAGTGGAAGCAACTCAAATGCCCTTCAGTAGATAAATGCATCAACAAAATGAGCCATATCCATACAGTGGAATGCTCTTCAGCTATAAAAAGGAACTAATTACTAGCATGGCCAAACAAGAAGGGAAAGCCCACACAGAGCATCTTAGTTACTTTGCTTGTCACTGTGACAATAACAGACAAGGAGCTACGAGGCAGCAGGGGAGCAGATTCGTTTGGGTTTACAGGACCCACGATCCCTCATACTCAGGAAGGCCTGGTGGCAGGAGGCTGCTGGTCACGTTGCACTCATTGTCAGGGAGCAGAGCGCAAGCGTACCCAGTCTATAAAACCCCAAGGCTGGCTAGGATATCTTCCTCCAGCAAGACCCCAACTCATAAAGGATCTACAATCCCCCACATAGTACCACCGGCTGGGGACCAAGTGCTCAAGCATGTGAGCCTATGGAGGACATTCTCATTCAAACCACCACACAGTATAATCCCATTTAGATTAAATATCCGGAATGCACACAATCTAGGAAACAGATCAGTGGCTGCCCATATCTATAGGAAGGAAAGTAAGAAGAGTCTTAAGAGTTCGGGGGGGGGGGGGGCGCCCACAGAGGCTCCCTAGTAAGACCTTATGCAAGGTCAGAAAGTCTGAGCTTGCTTTACCCAGCAGGGCTGCATAATAGGATGACTTGGCCAAAGGCATGGTTACCAGGTGTTTTGAAGGTCTACACTTGTTGGTACTTTATACCTCGACCTTGAAAGGGGGAGATATTTTGCCCCTCCCCTTGCTGACATATAAAATACCCATCATGAATAAACTCTGGGCAACTGAGTGAGTATTGACCCAGGGCCCTCCCAAAGCTATCCTGTGTCTCTATCTTTTTTTCATCTACCTCTATATTTCTTCCTATTATTTCTCAGTTCCTCCCTCCTCCCTCCAAGAACCCTTTGACAGGTCAGGGCTGGACCCTGACAGTTCTGGAATTTCTCTAAGCAGGTGGTGAACTAAGATGAACATAGGATGTTACACACGGTTGACAATAGTCCACTCAGTATTTCAAAAGAACTACTATAGAGGATTTTTGAATGCTACCAAAATGAAGTTATGCCTGAAAACCACTCAACGTGCCAAGTATAAGTAACCCAAAGTGCTCAGCTGTGGATGAATCACCCAACCCTCCCCCGTCTAAGGCACAGAGAATATAGAGAAACAATGGCTGAAGTAATGCTATGAGACCCGACAGATGAAAAAGGAAGCTGTGAAAGCTGACATGGCTGATGCACACGCCAACTCACAGTGGCTATGATTATCTGCACATGGTCAAGCTCGTCAAAATCCATGCACAAACCGGAGAGGAGCCCCCAAAAACCTACCCTTGGCAGAGGAGCTATTAGCAGTTGGTTTTCTTGGGAAAGGGTCACTTTCCTTTTGGGTTATAGCAATTGGTATATTGTCCATGTCCCAGAGGATGGCCCCACATCCATGCACATATGGGCAATATTAGCTGGACTCGGGGGCTTAGTAGTAATGACAACAAAAAGAATGGATGACATGAAGTTGGGAGGCAGACCTGGGGGGACACTGGAGGGAGTTGGAGAGAGAGATAGTCAATTGATCAAAATTGAAAAGTTCAAAGGATAAAACATAATACTAAAAAAGGTTATGTTTGAGATGACACGTATGCTAATTACCCTTATCTAATCATTACATTTTATACATACTAATGGCTACTTTGTTGCCAAATACATATATATGATTACTGTACATGAATTAATGAAAATATATCTTTAAATTTTTTGGGATTGAAGATACAGCTCAGTGATTGGGCACTTTCCTAGAATATAAAAGACCCCAAATTTAGTCCCAGCACAATAATAATAATAATAATAATAATAATAATAATAATAATAAATTTTTATGTGAATTTTACCTGAATTTTAAAAAACTCTCTAAGCTGAACATAGTGATGCATGCCTGCTGTGGGATGTTCTGTATGACAAATATGTTAATGAATAAAGCACTGATTGGCCGGTAGCCAAACAGGAAGTATAGGCGGGACTAACAGAGAGAGAGAGATTGAGGGACAGGAAGGTGGGGGAAAAGACTGCCAGCCACCGCCAAGACAAGCAGCATGTAAAGATGCTGGCAAGCCACGAGCCACGTGGCAAGGTATAGATTTATAGAAATGGGTTAGTTTAAGACATAAGAACAGTTAGCAAGAAGCCTGCCACAGCCATACAGTTTATAAGTAATATAAGTGTCTGAGTGATTATTTTATATGTGGGTTATGGGACTGCGGGACTTGTGGAACTTGGAGAGAAGCTCTCCAGCAACACATGCCTTTAATCCTAGCACTTGAGAGGCAGAGGCAGGTGGATCTCTGTGAGTTATTGGTCCACATAATGAGCTCCAGGACCATAAGAGCTATATAGTGAGACCCCTGTCTCAAAACAAAACAAAAAAAGTTTCTAACATCATTAAAGATCATAATAATCTAAAACAACACAGAATGTGCTGGTCTATATCATATAACTTATAAAGGAAAAAAATTACATATTACAAGAAACAGTATTCGGTCAGCACATTGTCTCAGGTGTAGCCGACTCACGGCAAATTGGCCACGTGCTCCTCGGTGTCGCTGTGGCCTCGCCCAAAAGTTTGAACTTTTATAAAACATGAAATTTTGCTGTAACTCAGATGTACAGTTCACAAGTGTGAATTTTATAGAAGACAACGTCAAAAGAACTAAAGCCTCAAGCTGTCACACAATGCCTGGTGTGTCCTTATACAAGTTTGCAACCTGTCTGAGCCCAAACCATCTCCAAACACAACACGTGTGTGGTTGCTGTTAGCTATCGAAGAATACTTCTCAAGTAGGTTGGCCCTTAGCTGAAGAGTGATGATGCTAGCCAGCATGTCCCTCATTCTTTCTTTCTCTTTGTGTGCGAACTGAGTGTTACTAATCGTCTTCCTGATCATTTAAAGCCAAGTGATCCAGGTTTGGAGAGAGAATCATATTTCAAATGGCTTTTTATCTCCACATGAGGCCTCCTACATCCCAGGAGAAATATTCTATGAACAGGTCTTTGAAGTAGTTTCCAAAGGAGTAGAGCAATTTATAATAACCATTATGTAGGATTATATGGAAATTTAGGCTAAATTGCTATAGCTAGAATTTTGAGGCCGGTCCCAACCTGGTGTTAAGCAAGAACAGTCATGGGATCTTTGCACTGATAGAAAAAAAAATTTTTTTTTTAAGAATAAAAGCTTTTCATCTCCCCCTCTGCTTGAGAGTAAATAAGCTGTCACTGTGAATATTAAGACTGGAATTTTTTTTCTTTTGTATCTCATATGGCACCCCCCATCCCCCAACCCCACCTCAGATAATGATGGACCAAAGCCTGACACTGTTCCAGAAGAAACTGTACAGCTGCTGAGAATGGTTAGTAACCAAAAGACTGAAATGTTTAGAGGCAGAGGCAGTCCCTCTCCCAGGCACAGGCCTCTGATCCATTACGTACAGTTTCTCCCCACTCAGCTTCGCCACCATAAGAGAATGACCCTTCCAGAGCCCTGTCCTCCAGCCTGGGCTTTTTCCCCTCTCTGCTTCTCCGGGGAGTTGAGGAACGCAGGAAAATAGCTGCAGGGTTTGGCTTCCAGTTGGTCAACCCTGATGCTAATTTCTCTATGGGACGTTTTTAATCTCCATTCTTGGCAAGAAACTGCGGAACCACAAAAGCTGCCAGCTGCATGAAAATATGCTGAAGAGCGGGGGTGGGGCTGGGGGAGGGGCGTGGAAGAGCAGGGTGTCTAGCAGGGTGTCTGGGAGTGACGGGTTTTTCAGACTTCTCATCCCCGCTTAGACGGTCTCATCTAGGTACCAACACAGAAAATTTGACTCACATTTATCAAAAGGACCAGAAAACAAACAAACAAACAACCCCCCAAAACCTGAGTTTTTTGTTTTGTTTTGTTTAATTGTTTTCTTCTCCTTTCTTTTCTTTTGGGCAGGGTCTCATTATGATAACCAGGCTGGTCTTGAACTCACAATCCTATCTCAGTCTCCCAAGTGCTGGGGGAGTATGCTTCCATACTAGGCATGAAATTCTTTTTCTTATTCCTTATACTTCATGTGACACCTCTAATTAAGCCAAGCACCCTGTGTTTGCTTAGTAGCTTCCAACTTCCTTATGCCTTCTAAAATATATACCAAGTGCCCACTGTGGACCAGATCATTTGCTACACATTATATACGGATTTGTGCTTTCATCCATTAAATATGGTTTGCATACCTAACACATTGTGGTAGCTTGGATGTAATTGGCCTCCCTAAGCTCATAGGGAGTGGCACTATTAGGAAGTGTGGCTTTGTTGGAATGGATATGGCCTTGTTGGAGGAAGTGTGTCACTGTGGGGGCGGGCTTTGAGGTTTCCTGTGCTCAGGATACCTCTCAGTGTCTCAGTCGACTTCTTGTTGCCTCCAGGATGTAGGACTCTCAGCTCCTCCAGCACCATGTCTGCCTGCACGCCACCATCCTCTCCATCATGATGGTAATGGACTGAACCTCTGAAACTATAAGTGAGCCACCCAATTAAATGTTTTCTTTATAAGAGTTGATGTGGTCATGGTGTCTTTTCACAGCAATGAAAACCCTAAGACCTACATGAAAGGCAATATTTGACTACTAGGAAAACGTCACCAACTAGATGGGCAAAGGTCTACTTTTTTTTTTCCTTTTTCTCTTATTCTTGCTTTATTTTTGTGTTTTGTTTTGATCTCGAAAATTACTGTTATCAACCAGCAGGCCTCAAGCTTACAGCAATCCTCCTGTCTCTACCCCAAACCCCCATTGGAAAAGCTTACATTTTTCATGGGACAATACACAAAGAAAAAAAATTGAAGATCAGTACAATGGAGGGGACATGGGAGAACTGCAATGCTCTGGGTGAAGGTGGCTATTGTTTCTTAGATGGTAAGTGAAGATGGAGTGGTTAAGTTCATATATGAGCAGAGACCTGGAGAAAGCAAGGGAGTTGATCAAATAGTTACCCAGGGAGAAAGTGTTACAAGTGGAAGGAAGGCCAGGGCATAGACCCTGGGGTGTGGTATGAAGTCGAGGCAGAAACAGTGTGAAAAGCTTTGCCCCTCAAGGAGCATAGAGTCTGGAAGGGGAAAGACTAACCAGGGATCTCCCTAGTAGCTGTCTAGTTCTAAAGTGCTATGCCAAAGGGAAAGCTCAGGCAGTCTGGAAAGATTGTGTAAAGACTTCTGACTGAGGGCTGGAGGTGTGGCTTGGTTGTCTAGCAACCATAATATCTTGGCTTTGTACAGCCTAATCTGGACACAGTGAGACAGGAATTCAGTCATCTTCTGCTACTCAAAGTTCAAAGCTAAATAACAATAAAAACAGCCTATCAAATCTAGGGAAAGGAGTGGCTTAGGCCGTAGAAACTGAAATCAAAGATGCGGAAGTTAGTGAGATAAAGAGAAAGATGGCTCAGATTCAAGAGGAGTAAAGGAGGCCGTGCTGGCTCTAGGAGATAAACGACCACAGAGGTTGGCCAGGAGAACACAAGAGGTAAGAGCCTGCCTGAGACAACTCACTAAAGGGTCGTTGCATTTACTTAACTGATTGAATAAATATGGCGACAGGCTCTGCTCCCTGGGGGACCAAACAGAGCTACAATCCTGCTTTATTTAATTCTGTGTCCTCAGAACCTACCCGGAGAAGTATTGTACAAAAGCATTGCAGCAGTCTGATATCACCGAAAGCCTTAATAATGAAGACAACAGGTTTCTGTCGGAGTTGGGGGTTTAGAAAAGGTCAGCCGACTTGGCACTGTTCAAAATTTCGATTTCCGTTTGAAACCTGGAGATGAAAGCTGACCATAAATAAGGCCAGTGAGATAGCTCAGTGGGTAAAAGCACTTATCACAGATGCCTGGTGACCTGAGTTCAATGCCAGGAAGTCATGGGATTTAGTTTGCTTCTCTGTGGAAGTGATAAACACCAGAGTCAAAAACAACCTGTGAAAGAAACGGTTTATTTTAGCTTACAGGTTATAGTGAGTCCATCATTGAGGGAAGCCAGGCCAGGAACTCAAGGCAGGAACCGGAAGGCAGGAAATAAAGCAGAGGGACCATGGAGGAATACTTAACTGGCTTGCTCTCCATGGCTTTCTCAGCTTGCTTTTTTTTTTTCCAGTTTTTATTGATTTTTTATTTTATTTTATGAGCATTAATGTTTTGCCTGCATGTATGTCTGTGTGAGGGTGCCGGGTCCTCTGGAACTGGAGTTATAGACAGTTGTGAGCCACTGTGTGGGTGCTGGGAATTGAACCTGGATCCTCTGGAAGAGCAGTTAGTGCTCTTAACCGCTGGGCCATCTCTCCAGACTCCCAGCTTGCTTTCTTATGCAACCCTGGACCATCTGCCCAGGGGCAGTAACTCTCATAGTAGTCTTTGTCTTCCCACATCAATTATTAACCAGGAAAAAAAAGGCTCCACAGAAAAGCCTACGAGGCAATCTGATAGAGGCAATTTCTCAATTGAGATTCCCTCTTCCTAGGTATCTCTAGTCTGTGCCAAGTCAACAAAAAACTAACCAGCACCTCATATTAGGGTGGATGGAGAGAACTGATCCTGTGAAATTGTCCTATGACCTTTATACATGTTCTGCGACCATTGCACATCTCCCCATACTGATAAAAGGTTTTGTTTGTTTTAATTTAAATGTGACAATGGAAAATTTCCTCAAGGAGCAGAATCCCCAAGGCCCTTTTATTGTTTCATGGCATTGAGGTGAGGATGAGGAACATCTGGACTAAGTGTCAGTGTTCTGGGTTGTGGGCCTCTGCTTACCTGATATATTGTGTTACAAAGTAATGTGGTTGGCTACAGATAAGACAACAAACTTTTTCACTTTGAGATTGTGTAGTGTTTCTTTTTTCTTTTTCTTTTTTTTTCTTTTTTCTTTTTTTCCCCTAGACAGGGTTTCTCTGTGTAGCTTTGCGCCATTCCTGGAACTCACTTGGTAGCCCAGGCTGGCTTCGAACTCACAGAGATCTGCCTGGCTCTGCCTCCTGAGTGCTGGGATTAAAGGCGTGCACCACCACTGCCTGGCTCTTTTTTTTTTTGGTTTTTCAAAACAGGTTTTCTCTGTGTAACAGCCCTCCTGGGACTTGCTCTGTAGACCAGGCTGGCCTCGAACTCAGAGATCTGCCTGCCTCTGCCTCCTGAGTGCTGGGATTAAAGGTGTGAGCCACTACCGCTCGGCAAATGCAGTGTTTCTGACCAGGACACCTTCCTTCCCTAGGAGAAAAGAGGTGATACAACTTTGGGAGAGTGTACAGCGGTGGAGCCAAATCTCTTATTTTTATTTTATTTAAAAATGTGTTTATTTTGTGTGTGCGAGCAGACATGAGTTGCTGTACCAGGGGAGGCCAGAGGACTTCTTTTGAGAGGCAGTTTAATCTTTCCACTGTGTGGATCCTGGAGGATGAACTTATTCCTCATGCTTCCTAGCAGGTTCCTTTAACCACTAAGCCATATCAATGACCTAAACCTTGTATGCTTGTAAGTTTGAAGACAAATATTTTGGAGACAATTCCTAACATTTGCTCTTTTAAAAAAAAATGTGGTTTTGCTATATGATCAAGGCTGGTCTCAAACTTCTGGACACAAAGATGTCTCGAAAGTAGCTGGAACTACAGATGCACACAACTCTATCTGGCTCTGGATTTTCCTCTCACAGTTGATGTGACAGGTTTGATGTTTTCCACATAGGCCTCCACTTCCCCCTTTCCTACTTCCCAGCAGACCTCACGTTCCACCAGAGGAAAAGAGAATTCTCCCATGACAGGAGCAGATGTTCACTGTGCACCGCTCAGCCATATTGAGTTCAGCTGGTTGATCCAGCGCTGTGCATATGACCTCCGGGGTTCTGGTTGGTCCAGCGCTGTGCATATGACCTCCGGGGTTCTGGTTGGTCCAGCACTGTGCATGTGACCTCCAGGGTTCTGGTTGGTCCAGCGCTGTGCATGTAACCTCTGGGCTCTGGTTGGTCACATGTGGAATGCTGTGACAGAGAGGCACACTTCTTTTTGATTCAAGACAATGTGGTTGGTGGTGATGCAGATACAGTTCTGGAAAGGGGTGGCAATTCATGGGACTCACAGAGTCACTCTGGGGTCAGGGCTAATGCAGAGGAAGCCAGAGCTTCAAGGATGGAAGGAAGACTCTGGTTGGTCCGGGAGCCAAACCCCACCTGGAGCCAGCCCTGCTTCTGGGCTCTTCCTAGTAAGTCCCTACATTCACTTCATTTATCATTTAAATTGAAACTTTGGGAATTGGAGGTCAAGTTTTCCTAGGAGGTAAGAAATTCAGAGACAATGTTGTACCCTCTAAAATAAAGCAGTGTGACAGGTAATCAAAGTAAGGATGGAATTGCTCCGAAATCTGCCTTAAGCGTTTTCAGTGATGTCTCCCAAGAGTTAATGCCGTAAATATATTAGTTAAATTTGAGTAAGTAAAAATGCATGCTTTATTTTTTGAAATTGCCAACAGCTGGAAGAGCTCAGCAGTAGTGCATGTGCTTACCATCCACGAGGCCCTGGGTTCAAGCTCCCACATGCATGCACGCGCGCACACACACACACACACACACACACACACACACACACACACACAGGAATGTGCAGAGGGAGGGGTTTTGGGAATGGGAGAGAGACAACAGTAGTAAGTAGTAAGTGTTGGTCTTTGTTACTTTCCCCTCCTCAAGGACAAACTGTTAGCTCCCACTACAGTTTCTAGTGGGTTCTTCATAAAATATTCTGGGCATGGATCTCCCTTTTAGTTGACAGGGAGGTGCTCTATATAGCCTCTTGCTTTTCTGGCTGAGAAAAATAACTTATAGGTTATTTTGTATCTGAAAAAATTTAAGTTATATTTATTATTTATTATGTGTGTGATTTAGTGTCATAGCAGGTGTGTGGAAGTCAGAGGGCAACTTTCGAGAATCTCTCTACTTCCACCTTGTGGGACCCAGGGTTTGAACTTGGGCCATTAGGTTTGGCAGCAAGTGCCTTTAGACACTGAGCCATCTTCCTGTCCAAATATCAGAAAATATTAAAGCTGTTTCTTAGCTAACCTAGTGTGACTAGCAGCCCCTCGCTCTTCGTTATATTTCTGTAGACTCCACCTATGTGAAAAACTTTTTTTTTTCTAATAAAAGTAGTTGTCCCCACACGGTGTCCGTATTTCCTGAACCTCCATCTTCCCCTTTACATCAATGAACCAATAACATCAGACTGTGGAGTTGAGCTCCCACCAACGGGATGAGGCACAGTCACCACTGACTTCAGGGATACAAGCCAGAGGCCCCTTTGGCTGAGTGTGCTCATTAGCTGACTTTGGGGGTTGGTCCACCAGTTTTACAAGAAGAAATTCCCTTGCTGAATTACTTCTGCCTTGTCCATGTGTTCTTTTGTGTAACACTGAGATTATTCTTTCTCCAACTCTTTGGGGGCTTTCCAGGGTTTAAAGTCCACCTCTGAGAGTATTCAGATACTCTTCCTTGGGGGAGGCACACTCTGCCTCCATGGCTGTGGCCCCCAAGGGAACAGTACTCCTGCAGATTGACAATGATTCCTGGACAGAGAGTTTCTCCGCAACATGGAGAGGGCCCAAGAAAATACTGTCGTAACTAGGCAGCTTTCGTGCACAAAACCAAAGCAGGAAATGTGAAGAATGGCAAAGTAGTTCTTGGTTGGTTGAGTTTTGATGGAGTCTGACTAAGAGACAGCAGATGACACTTGTCACTGACGTAAAGTGAATGTGGAGTCCTGATCCATGGCTCCATAAAAGTGTCCTTGCAACTTTTGTTTTCCAAGAGGCACCTAACATAGGACATGGTAGGACATGGCCTTGTTGTGGAGTATTACTTTAACTATGTAAAGATGTGTTTCATTTGTTTGTTGTGGAATATAACTTTAACGATGTAAAAGGTGTGTTACATTTCTTTATGCTGCATTTGTTTAACAATGTAAAGATGTGTTGCTTTGCCTGCTTAAGGCACCTCATTGGTCTAATAAAAAGCTGAATGGCCAATAGCTAGGCAGAGGAGGGAATAGGCAGGGCTGGTGGGCAGAGAGAATAAGCAGAAGGGGGAATCTAGGCTTAAGGGAGAAGAGAATGAGAAAGAGAGGGAGAAGCTGGAGGTCAGCCAGCCAGGCAGCCACCAGCCAGACAGGCCTGGAGTAGGACACACAGAAGGAAAGAAAAGTAGAAAGCCCGGGGGCAAAACATAGATGAAGAGAAACGGGTTAATTTAAATAAAAAAAAAAGCTAGCCAGAAACAAGCCTCAACTAAGGCTGAGCATTCATTACTAATAAGTTTCCATGTCACGACTTGGGGGCTGGCAGTCTGAGAAAGCCTGTTACATGGCCTCATGAGGTCATTGAGACATTCATCTCAAAGCATTCAAAATCAGAGTGCAACAAAAGCCTCCGTTAGGGAAGACTGAGATTCTGATTAGCTATGGGAGTATAAGAAATCTGTGTTATGTGGGGTTGGGACTCTGATGGTTAACTCTTACAAAGCCAGGATGGGAAACAGTTAGGTAAAAAGAATTAGTTGCAAGGAAACAGACCAACTTCTCTGGAAGACCAAAGGCTCCCCTACCCCATTTTATATTCATAGGTCTGTCTTATTTTAGTCCACACCAGGCTCGGGCAGGACAAAATAACACCAAGGTCACTTTCTCCTTCCCAGTTTCCTCATATCATCCCCAAACAACAGCAGCACACTTCCCCATTCTACAATCTACTCTCACAGGCTCCCCTTCCCAGCAACAGTTTGCTCTTCCCCAGGAACTGAGGGGAGATCAACATGGGTGCAAAGAACACTGCTTGGTGTTCACAAGAAACAGTTGTGGTAAGGCTATGGACTCCTTTCTTTTTGGGCGAGACTATGGATTTTCTCCCCGTTTCTTTCCTTTGCTTTTTTGGGGGAGATGGTGAGGGGGAGGGGAGAGTGCTTGCCAGTGCCCTTTCCTCCTCCCAGCTGTACATTTTGTGTTCCTTCCTGCCCTGCTTATTTTCCACTGTAGAGGTGCATAAAATGATTACTAATCACCACATAACAGGTGATCTTGAAATCTGTTTCACCAAAGAAATTAGTCCATTACTGTAGTAGAATATTTTAAGGTGTGTGACTTTTGTTTATGTTGCATTTGTTTAACTCTGTGAAGCTGTGTTACTGTGCCTGTGTAAAACACCTGATGGTCTAATAAAGAACTGGCCAATAACAAGGCAGGAGAAAGGATAGGCGGGGCTGGCAGGCAGAGGGAATATACAGAAGGAGAAAACTGGGAGGAGAGAGCTAAGATCTAAGAGCCACAGATGAAGGAAGACTCCAGGGGCCAGCCACGTAGTTACACAGTGAGCCACAGAGTAAGAGTAAGACTTACAGAAGTAAGAAAATGGGAAAAGCCCAGAGGCAAAAGGTAGATGGGATAATTTAAGATAAGGAAAGCTGGCTAGAAACTAAGCCAAGCCAAGGCTAGGCATTCATAAGTAATAATAAGCCTCTGTGTGTAATTTATTTGAGAGCTGGGTGGTGGGTCCCTCCCAAAACAACAAAAGCCTCCAACAACACAATACTTTAAAATTTAGCCTCAGGCAAGTTCTTAGGATGTGGGCAGAAAGCATCCAAATTCTTTGCCAAAAATCACAAGAATAGTCTCTAACCCAGTTTTTAATATTCTTCTTCTCTGAAACCTTCCATAGTACACATTGCTCTCAGTACTACTATCTTTCAGCCTTCTACTAGGATGGCCCATAGTGTCCCACTTACAGCATCCCACTGCTAGAAAAGTCCGTAGTTCCAAGGTCTTCCACATTCATCCAAAATCCAATATGATCAGGATGCTCACAGCAATACCGTACTGTTGCCAACTTTTGTATTAGTTGCTTTGCTGTGATAAAACACCATGACCAAGGCAACTTATAGAAGGAAGAGTTTATTTTGGGCTTATGGTCCAGAGAGTCAAAGTCCATGATGGTAGAGCAGAGGTAGCAAGTGGCAGGTGGTGGTGGGAGCCAGAGCTGAAAGCTCACATCTTTCTGTTTGAACCACAAACACCAAAGAGAGTACACTCAGAATGGTCTGAGTCTTCTGAAACCTTAAGGCCCATCCCCAGTAACACACTTCCTCCAGGAAGGCCACACCTTCTAAGACTCTCTAGCCATCAACTTGGGACTAAGTATTCAAACTACCAAGACTATAGAGGATATCTTGTTCAAACAACCATATATGTGAATTTGTAGCAACCCAGGGAAAACTTGGCAAAGTCCATATGCCATTCAAGACCTAAAGGATGATTGCCAGGTGCTAGA
>CABHPQ010165597.1:0-41258 GCA_902168405.1 Peromyscus aztecus | reverse complement strand
AAGAAGAAGAAGAAGAAGAAGAAGAAGAAGAAGAAGAAGAAGAAGAAAGAGAAAAGTAGGAGGTTGTGTTGGGGAGAAAGGGGGTAATTGTATGTTGATACAATTGTATCTCTTTGTATACATATATAAAATTCTTAAAGAATAAATTTACAAAAGAAATCGTATGAGAGTATACTAATTTTAAAAAGTATTATGTATACACAGTAGCAGTGTCTTCTTTAAAACAAAAATCTGCTCTTTTCCAAGTTGAATATTTTATAGGGACTATACATAACACAAATTGCAATAATGTTTTGTAAAGCTAAGCGTTCCTTCATCATGCTCACCATCATTTCCAATAACTTCCTTTAAAAGTCATCCTATTCCTCTTGTTGCTGTCACATGAACGTATTTCCTCATCTGATTCAAATTTATTTCTGTTCCTACAGGACATTAATCACCCCAATAACAAGTAAGACCATGAAGGTTGCATACATATTCTTAAATATGAATGTTGGCTCTGTATACTAACAGAGGACCAAGAGGATTTTGACATTTTATGAAGACATGTTGTGTTCAGTCCAAGTAGGTAGTAAATTGAAAAGTCAGATTCCTGAAGGACTAATGACTTAATGTATCATTGTTATTCCTTCACAATGATAGCAATTTAATGTCTTAGATACAGTAGCTCTCAAAGCACAGTGCCTATCAAAATCACCTTGTGGGACTTTAGAATTATATTAAACTCACCTGAATTGCTGGAAGCCAGAAAGTGTCCTTGTATACCAGAAATTCTAACACAGGATACTGTCCTGCCCCATCCTAGGTAATAAGCTGTGTGATACTATTGCCAATTATCTTCAATAAACAATAGTATAATTCCTTATGTTGTTTTTCTTTTCCTTCAACCCCCTATTGTCTGTCTGTCTGTCTGTCTGTCTCTCTCTCTCTCTCTTTCTCTCTCTCTCTTTCTCTCTCTCTCTTTCTCTCTCTCTCTTTCTCTCTCTCTCTTTCTCTCTCTCTCTTTCTCTCTCTCTCTCTCTCTCTCACACACACACACACACACACACACACACACACACACACTCACTTTCTCCCTCACACACAGACAGGGACACACAGAGAGACAGAGAGAGACTCACACATCATACTGGTCATATAGATGTGTGTTGATTGCTGTGATTTTTGAGAAATTATTGAAGCCAAATGAAGCTCTATAATGAAATAGCATCAGAGAGTTCATTGCAAGGAAAAATCACATCAAATATACTAAATTGTTGACAAGACTATTCAAACTGTTCAATACTTTCATCTGCTTTTGATGCTTTTCCAGAGCAGGGAATTTTACAGATGTATAAAAAGATTTTAATAGTTGTTATGTGTGCTGAAGTCAATATATTATTAGCAGGAAACCTAATTTACATCTCAGATCAGAGGAAGCTTATTGCTGAGCATCCAGAGGCTCCTGAGTGTTAGCCATCAGATCTGTGCACTTCCCTTAATGCTACATGAATTCATGAGCAGGCAAGCATGCAAAGATCCCTTTTATGTTTCCTAGAACAGTTTGACCTAAACAGAACTGGTTTCCACAGCAAAGTTACTCAAGAAAGAAACAGAATATTGGAAAAATTTTGTCTTGTGAATAAAATATTACAACTTAGCAGTGTTTTAAAGATAGGATACTGTGTGTGTGTGTGTGTGTGTGTGTGTGTGTGTGTGTGTGTGTGTGTGTTTGAGGGTAGCTTTTTTTTAAAGATAGAGATTTCATTTTATCTTAAGAGATATTTTATCCTTTATTCTCAAGAGCAAAAATTGACACAGATTACTTAGCAATGCTATAAAGCCTGGCATGGTCAAGCTGTGATAATGGAACTGTCAATGCTGTTAAGATGTACTTAGGTCCTGAGAATGGCATTTGCAAATGTAACAGGATCCTGGCTAAATCCTCTTTGGAGGGCTGGAAGGGGTAAGAGCTACTGAGGAGAGCCTACAATAGCATAAGTCACAAGGCGAAGAACAGGAGAATGGGGTGAAGAGCAAGAGTGATCTTGAAAGATTGTAGATATTGTTAATATGTGAAACTGTCACTTTATTGTGTTTAATTCATGAATGGCCTCTTAAAATATGCAAATCATAGTAACACACACACACACACACACACACACACCCACCCACCCACCCACCCAGTTTCTGTCTGCCCCTCAAACATTGAAGAGTTTTCATTTTTTCTCCTCCCTCAACTCTCTTCTTTTCCATTTTCTTTTGTCAGTTTGCTAATTGTAATTTCCTCCTCATCATCACCAGAGATTTAAAAATAAAGATTTTTTTTTTTTACTATTATTCAGTACCCTCTTATTCTAGCCTGGATCACTGGATTAACTTTCCTCATCTATTTATATTAGATCTTTGCATATTAGATATTAACCTTATCTATTATTCCCAATTTAAAAAATTCTCTTTTAAGCATATTCTTAAACCTTCCTTTTCCTTACAGTTGTTTCTGCCTTTTCTCTAAAAGTCACATATTAGAAAATCAGGCCCAATTCAACAATGTTGAAAATTGAGAACTCTAGAGAGGTGATCAGTCACTGGGTCGGAGGAAATGGACTAACATCACTGTGAGTAGGAGGGGGTCATTATTGATGGCGGTATGCTCCATAGAAAGGGATTAACATGTCTCCTCTGTTCTTACTCTCTGTTGTGTAGTTATGGGATGGAACAACAAAAAGATTGTCACTATATCCTAGTCCTAGAAACTTGACTTCCTAACCTCTAGATCTAGGAGCTAACAAACTTCTCTTCATCTGAGCAATGGAGAAAGGTGACACTTGCTTGTAAGCTGGAAAGAACTTGGCTGCACTGTCTTTGTGATGTCGTGTTTTTGTAAGTATGAGGGTGATGGTAATTAATAAGGACGTTCCTCACCCATGTGATCAAAGAGTGGTTTACATCCTCCTGATGGCTTATATCAAATTCAGGAAGCAAGAAATGAATCAAAGAAGTCACTGTCAGCAAAAGGACTCAGGACCTGAAAATTCAGAAAGTGCTCAGCCTGTCTGCATCACAGATAATTAAACAATATGTTCATAAGAGAACAATAAGTTGGTGAGTGATGGACCACTGCATAAGAAGATGGATGGGGGTGTCAGCCACAGACCTAATTAACCACCCATTTGAAACGCTGCCAGTTTAAACTGAGGGTCATGAAAACGGGACAGGATGAAAATGGTTGATAGATTCCTTACATCTGTAGGCGAGGTTGATTAAAAAAAAAACCCTCAGATTTCAAACATGCACAGTTCTTCAAGAGAAGGGGGAAATGGCTCCAAAGGAACACAGAGATCATCAGAATTTCTGTTTCCATTGCTTGGGTAGCCCCTGATCAAAACGGCTGAAGAGAAGTTAACAGGGAGCCAGGGGTGCAACCCTCACATCCAAGAGCCATAATGGAGCCAGGGACTCCACTAAAAGCCGTCTCTTGGGAGTGTGGTTCACTGAATGTGGACGTGACATTGTCACTTCAGCTGGCATGGAAAGCCGAGTATTTCATTAAAGTTGATTATTTGTGAGCTTTAAGATCTCATGAAATTTTATTTATAAGTCTCACCCATTTTTTACTTCTAATGTCTGTTTTTAGGAATGAAAAGTCTATCCCATACTTGGCTCACAATTGCACTTTGAAAGCACAGAGCTATGGCTTTCACAGGTTCTTAGCTACAGAAATCTGCCTTGATATGGGCACTTGGCTATGTTGGGTTTAAATGATGCCTCTCTGAGAACACCTCATACAACAGTGGAAGGAGGCAGTGCATGGGTGCAGGGATGTGGCAGGGAGATGGAGGAGAGGAGCCTGGATGGGGAGAGGATATATGAAAACGCCTTAAGGAAATTTGTTATTTTGTAAGCTAGTTAAAATAAATAAACAGATTAACTTTGGTCATTAATGTAGAGGTAACTGAAGGTAGCCCATGCATTTCTTTTCCTCATGATAGCATGTTACTGAAATTATATAAAAAAAAAAATCCAGATTGACCAGGGTAGACTAGTTAGCATTTGATAATTATATTTTATATTGGAGAAGGACTTGGATTTGGAAGACCTGAAAATTAGCATTTGTAGCTTCTTCAACATTCTATGTTAAAAGCCTCACCCCCAAGTTGGCCTTTGGGATCTAGCTGAGGCCCTGGGTAGGAACGACAGGATCAGTGCCCTCATAAGAGAAGGAGGATAAAAACACATAAAGCTATCCTCATCAGATAGGATCTCTGCTGGCACCTTGGTCTCAGACTTTCCTTCTTCAAGAACTGTGGGAGATATTTGTGTTTCATCCATCAGTCTATGGGATTTTGTTGTGGCAGCCTGAGCTAATTAGACAAGCCAGTGACATCCTACAGAGCCTGGACACCATTGTGTGCTATTCCACTGATGACATCTATGGTTTGGATATGGTTTACATGGGCCTCTTACCTGGCTTCTGGTAGAGTGACATCAGAAGGTGCTGTGAACACTTTGTGGGTGTGTGCTAGTAGGAGCTGGTTAGGTTATTGGAGGTTTGACTTTAGAAGGATTGGCATAGCCTGTAGAATCCTAAGTTAATCCTTGAAACAGGGTTGTTATAAGTGAATAAATGATATGTGCCCCCGCCATGGCTTTCTGCATCTTGCACAGTCCTGCCAAGATGCCACTGCTGAAAGGCCCTCACCAAAGACCAAACACACGAGGTTGCCTAATCTTGAAAGTATCGACTGCTTTGAGCTAAACAAATCTCCTTGCTATAGTTTACAAAGCTTGAAGTATTTTGTTAGTCATGAAAGAGAACACAGCATCCTTCCAGATATCCAGGGGTACACGACAGTTTTGTTTCATGTGAGCTCAGTAGTACTTAGCAGGAAAGAAAGAAAACTTAATTTTCCTTAGTCACCTGAACAAGAAATAAAACAATGAGTGATCTCTCTAAACTACAGAATTGGTTGTGCTACTCCTCTCCGCTTCCATGACAAAATGCACGGCTACCATCTACAGCATACTGCCTCACTGGTCCAGCCTTGCCTCCTCACAGCCATATTCCTTTGCCTCCTTTGCCTTCAGCAAGCTCTTCCTTCCTATCACGCCCTTCGGCTTTTGTCCACCTGCCAAGCACATCCTTATACTGCCAGCCCTGACCACTGCCTCATCCCCTTACGTGGGAACACTGAAGTGTGCAGACTTCCAGCATGTCTGTGACGTTTCTCGACTCTTCTCTAACTGTTCCAGCCAAAGATGAAGAGTTTCATGCCTTCTTGTTTTTCTCCCTTGACCATATGGAAATTACTACTCTCTTCAAGAATGATGTCTGCTTGTTTCTCTCATCCACTAGTCATTGAAGTTACTCAGAAAAGGGACACCATGACAGTAATCTTTATAGTTCTAGCGTCTGATACTGTCCAAGTCATGATTTCTCATCGAAATGGATATCATCATTTGCCATCATTCACGGTGGCAAATCCCGTCCTTGGGGAGATGATGAGAGAAGCTGAAGTCGTACAAAGGCTGTGGTTCCAAAGAGTTACAGTGCAGGACAAACGTATAGTGCATCTGAAAGTTACAGTGCAGGACACATGTGTAGTGCATCCGAGAGCTACAGTGCATGATATATGTACAGTGCATCTGAAAGTTACAGTGCAGGACATATGTACAGTGCATCTGTAAGTTACAGTGCAGGACACATGTGCAGGATATCTGAGTTGTTGATCTGTGGGAAGAGAGTAACGGAGAAAGACAAATGTCTAAAAATCTTCTTAGATGGAATAGTGAAAACTATGAGAAATAACTTTTCCATAAGCACTCAATCACAAATTTTTTGAGGAAGAAATGAATGTAAACTCTGGTCTGATGGTTATTATTTGGGGAGCTATATACAATACTTATGTATATACTATACAGGGAAACCCTGAAACTGGATGTGACATTTACATTACCTAGCACATCATGTGTCTTAATCTTTCACCAGGCTTATATACAGTGATCTGAGACTTTGCCCCCAGGAAGACCCTCCTTACCTCTTCTATTCAGTAAAATCCAATATATCCATTAAACTACAACTTCCTGGGTTCTATGATAAGGGAAAAGTCTGTACTTTCTAGTCCTTACCTGGAAGTGTGATAATTCTGAGCCCAGAGCTTGCATCGTGTTCATAATAAGTAGCTAGATGAAAATCAGGTGAATGATAACAACTCAAGCATCATCTGCCTTGATGAACAGCCTGTCAGGTTCCTCTGTGACTGCTGTTAGGAGTGACAGTGAAGATCCTAACATAGTAGTACCAAGAATTCCAGCCTTCCTCAGATCTTATGTAGTCTCAACAAACCCAACCTTGGGAAAGTCAACTTGACTTTGGTGAATGCAAGGTGCAACAGGAGCAGGCCACAGTTCTGCAGTCATTTTTCCTTTCACATGCTCAAGGAGTAGCAGTGCCAGCATTATTTCCAAGTAGTCAGGATGATGACTAACTCATGAAAATCATACACATTTAAATAATAGTGGACTAAATGATTGATGGGAGCAAATCTTGTGGAAACCTAGTTGCATAAGGGATTCCAGAGCAATTAGGTGAGTTCTTCAATTTTTTTTTAATTTTAAACAGCATCTTATAACTGACTATATGTAATCTTTGTTTTACAAGGAGATGCAAAAATTTCAGAATATGTTTTTTGGATAGTGAAAAACATCAGGAAGTCTCCAGGCATGATGCTACGTGACTGGGATCCAATCAGAGGCCAGCAGGAAATCACCCTGAGGCACTGAGCTCAGAGGACTCTGGAGAGTTTTCTCCAACCATTTCCTTTGTAATTATGCCACATTGCATCCTATTTTGCCAAGGGCATGGTCTGCCTGGTGGTTTTGCTGATTTACTAGGCAACAGGGCCGTGCTATGAAAATGGAGGGGTTGCAGCAATCACTGTAACTGCTGTGGGGGCCTCCCTGTAGACTGCCTGTATCCTGCCAGGAATTTGTGGCTTCCAATGGATAATTCTCCTGTTTACAAGTCACAGTTAATAGCCCCTGTGACTACTGAGGCCAATATTATGGGTTAGCAGTAGCTTTAGATTTTCATGAATGCCTGCATATGCTGATCTGTATCCATTAATCTGGATCATGATGCAACCTGGCCAAGACTAACAGCATCACTCTGGGAAGTAACATTCCTGTTCCCAACATGGGCCTTATATTTTTTCTTTCTGTTTTTTATTATAGTTTTGTTTAATTTCTTGAGACAGATGGTATCTTGACATCGCATTTCTCAAGAACAGGGAAAATTGATTTCAAATAGAATATTTACTCATTCAATTTTATACCTGTAAAAAATTTAAAATATACCACTGCACTATGCAATACCAGTGGACTGATGAATCACACACCAGTGCCACCATTGTAGATTGGGAATAATGTAAAAAGACAAATCAACAAAACAAGAATTGTAAGAAAGCCACAGAGGATATTTTGTCTAGATAGTGATCCTGACTGAATAAAACTTTCTATAAAGGAAGTTTCTTGAAAATCTGTGGTGCTCAAGTTAGCATGAATGAAAGAGATTTTATTTCTTTCAGAATTAGGAACCTGATTCTGCAGCAACTAAAGAGAAAGTCAGGTTTCTGTGGGTGGACTATAGGGTACCATGGCTCCTATACACCCTTACATATTTCTTTTGTAAAAAGCCTCTGGCCACTGTTGTCTTCAAAATACAAGTCAACTCGGTTTGAAAACTGGAATTTGCACTTAGATCTGTAGTGTTTAATAAAAAGCAAAAAAAAAAAAAAACCCACAAAATCTTTTGGTATAGACAATTCTATCTTCAAAAGTAGTGAGTGAATAATATTTTTTTAATTTACAAATACATGATTTGTAAAATATAAACTATACACAAGTTTTTACTATGAACAGCAAATTCAAAGAAACATCATGGACAGTCTGAGCCTTCCAAATAAGACACAAGATATATACATAATGCAAATGCTCATACACCCTCAGTACATACACACACACACAAACATACACACAGACACACACATACACACACACACACTCATACATGCATGCATATGCATGCTTATACACCTACCCACTCACAAACAACATACAGGTCTCGTGAAACATTCTGTGCATTTTATAATTAAAAAGAAGTAGAATGTTTTTTAACAGAAACTGTAACACAGACTGGTGCTGTACATTTGAAGGACATTAACAAAAATAATGACACTGAGCAAATGTGGAAGTTAATACTAAGCAGCTTTTAGAGATAAGACATGATAAACTGCCGCCTAATAGCTAAATTCTGCTCTCTACTCTCTGGCTTTGTCTTCCTTGCCTGTGCTACAGTGGAAGAAAATGCCTGAGAACCATCACTCAGAGAGTTCACCTTTGTACTTAGCTCTCTCTTTTATTCATGTTATGATTTAAAAATTTCTTGATTATGTATAGTAAATAATAGAGCTGTCCCAATAAACAGCACAGCCCGAATTCCCTATTCTATCAGGATGATAGTTTTCTGTGTTATATCCTCAGATCTTTTATAAAAAACTGTGAAATCTCTGTATAATCATGTTCCCTTGTACCTTATAAACAAAATCCTCACCAGAGCAATGATACAGTTATCCACTGGTGCACAAAGGAACAAAGAGAATCTCTAAATGCTGGAATTTTACTCAAAGTGAGTGCTTGGGAACATTCTCTGATAGGTGTAATGTCTGTTTCCTTTTCCATAATTTTTCTTTTGAAACAAACAAGGAATAATCTTAATCATCACACATGTGAAGGAGGTCAAGGAGCCTTCCCAGCAATCATCTACGAGCTAAGAACTCACAGGACAGAGATGATATCAAAAAATAAGGTCAACATTTAAAATTCGGAACAATAATAAGCTGCGCTGATAAGAACTCTTCTTCCACACAACTCAATACTGTAAAAATAACAACAGCTTTCACCTTGGCTGCAGTTCTGCAAATAAGCAGAAGTCACAACATTGAACTTTGGTTTTGATAACCCCAATCTCTTGAGCCCACTGTCATTTAAAGTTCTGGTCCAGGAAGACATATTTATTTTCCCTGAAGCCTTCAATAAAGCACAAGGAAGCCTTCAAAGATGTGATAGTATGGAAAGCTCCCGAAGTTCTGCTGCAAAACTCCGTGGAGTTTCTGTAGTGATTGCTGAGAATCACTGGCCAGTGTGTGAAAGGCCCTGGGGATATTTGACAAATAGCTTATGGATATAATAGGGAGAACTCTCGGGGTTTTTATTTCCTTAATACACACATATCCTGAGGCCAAATGAATATCTTTATTAGAGGCCATTTCTCAAAGAAGAGATAATGAACACAAGGGAAAAAATAAACCTACATATTATGAAATATTTCCAGTCTGTGTTTGATTTTAATTGGGGCATTTCAGGGTATACCAGATGGTTTATTGAAACACTCCACATAAAATTATATACATAGTCCAAGTGGAATTATTAAGAGATATTTAGTTTTTTTTTAAAAAAATTCTTGTTGAATGCTGCATTTGAAATATAACTCGGCTCAGATTTAGAAAAACCTTGTATTAATTCTAGCACTGAATTTATCAGGCTTTCACTCTCTTACTTATTGCCATCTTATCTTTGTTTTTAAAATAAATGAAGTACATAATTACATGTATGCATATTTCAAAAGGTTTGAGAAAGATTAAATAAGGCATATTTTCAAAAGCACTGAAAAGAGCTATATGGAAACAAATGGAGCATTGCTATTATATAGTATTTTCATTTTATAATATATTAATAGTGTATGTAATGACATATATCCTATAAATACAGCATAAGAAAATAAATGTCAGTTTAATCTTTGAATAAAAGTATAGATACTCAGAGGTGAAAATATTTAAACAATTAAAGATCTCTAGGCATTTAGTTTATTTCTATGTGGTAACATATGTCTACTATTGAAAGGTATCTGTTAATGGTATAATAATATAATGTTAATACTCACCAAATTTTATTGATGCACTACAGAAATAGACAATACAAATTGTACAGATATAATCCATCTTTTTTTTGTCTCAAGTTGTTTTTATTAACTGAATTTTCTGTTGTTTATTTGAAACACAGGAAGATGTGAAATTTGAAAATGTGATAACATAGGATTATTTATAGTTAATTCTCAAAAGATTGAATTATAAAAATTTTATTATATATTTATCATCTGAACAATTGCTCTGAAAGTTTTTCTTTTTAAGAACTATCCCATGAAAACTTATAGCAAACCCATCTCTGAATAATGCTGTGTAAAATAAACATTATAAGGATAACATCTAAGCCTTGGGGCTTATACAACAAACACATTCTGAGGGAATAAAATATGTTTTGGATCTAAAGTCAGAACCAATAATTGAAATGAATTTCCCAAGTTACATATATGCCCAATAGGGCAGTTCTGAGGTGCCACAAATCACAGTGGCTTAATAGAACGGAGCATCTGAATCCTGACAAAGGTGTGGGAAGAGCATGCACCTCCAGACTCAACCACAGTCTCTCACCCTCTCCTTCTTTCCACTATGACACCAAAATTCAGACCATTTCTAAGAAGGTTTTGACAACCATGTCTAAAGAAGCCAAAAGAATGTTCTGGCTCTCTTTATTCTTTATCCATATTAAATTTGTTGTTATTATTATTGTTGGTGGTGGTGTTAGTGTTTCTTTTTACGCTATAATGTTATCGTATTAGTCAAGCCTTTAGCTGTTGTGCCAAGTACTTGAAAAGACAACTTTAAAACGTGTATATTTACTTTGGTTTTGCAGTTCCTGAAGTTTCAAGCCCAAGGTCCCTTGAGCCTGTTGCCTCTGGCCTGAGGTTTAGCTGAACATCATGGAGGTATATTATGAAACACTGGAGGCTGCTCACTTCAAAGCAGCTGGGAGGGAGGGAGAGAGAAGTTGGGGAGACATACAGGAAAAGGAGAGAGATGGAGAGGAAAAGAGAGATATGAAAAGAGGAAAGGGACAGAGATAGAGAGAAAGGGGCCATGCACAAGATGTTTCTTCACAGGGCCCATCTCCAGTGACTCACTTCTCCCAACCAGGCCATACATCCCAATTAAGCTTTCATATTTTAAATTAATCAATGGCTTGCTTAAGCCATTGATTAGGACAGTAACCACTGGCTCCAATCATTTCTTAAAAGCCTATTAATCCCTCAGGCCACCACGTGAACCTTCATGGGACATCTCAGATTCAAACCCCTACTGCTATAAAGTGAAGACTTCATCCTGCAACCAAAGGCCACATGACTCACAGATTTGTGAGGGACACAGGAAGCTGCCATAGAGCACGGACCTGAAGGGTGGGAAAAAGATAGGAATTGGAAAAGAAGGTCAAATGGATGTATGATCACATAATAGCTGGGGATCCTTAGTAAAGAAGGGCTCAGAGGGTCCTGGAAGAAGAACTGGCCTTCATGAAGCTAGTGTATTTTCCTTGAGAAAGGAAACACTAACTCTAAATTCTATCTACAATGATACACAATGGAAATTCAAATGTCAGTTGTAACCTGGTGGCTAGCTTGTTTTCTGAGAGACACTTCTCAGTCTTCTCCACTAGACTGGCTCATTTCCATGTCCTTAAGTTCAGTCTCCTTTACATTCCTGGCATAGGAGGCACCTTTCCTTACCCAGTCCTTATAAGATAATTTATAAATGAGTATTACTGACACATATTTTTAGAAATTCACAAAGCAGTTGACCATGGTAGCACACACCTTTAATCCTAGCACTTGAGAGGCAGAGGCAGGGGGATCTCTGTGAATTCAAGCCAATCCTGGTCTACATAGTTCCAGACCAGTCATGGCTATAGTGAGATTCTGTCTCAAATAAAATGAAATGAAATAAAACCACAAGGCAACAAATAAGCTTAAAATCTAGACACAGGATATATAATGCAGAAGTCATAGAACATAGGAAGACACAAGAATATGCAAACTATAAATTGTCACTGGGAAAACTTTTTAAATTTAGATTTTGAAATTCTACTCAATACATCAATTATAGTGTTTTCCTCTGTGCAAACATTCTTGATTTAGTTTTCCATAATCATTTCTATCTTAGGTTTCTTTAATGTAAAAATGACAACTGAAGTTAAAAATATATGTGGGCAAGAAAATAAAGCTTTCACTACTCGATTGGATAGACAAACAGTGGTGAAGCTATTTGGGCAGGTTTCATAGATGTTGCTGTCTTGATGGAGCTCAGCCTTCAGTGGGGGAATCACCATTTCCTTCATTCGTGACTATCCCCTACTCTGTTCCCATGTCTCTTCATGGATTACTATAATGAAATGTTATGTGTTCTCTTTTGACCCAATAGTAGTTTAATTAAATGCTAAATGGCAGAATCTTTAGGAATCCAATGAGAAAGGGTTTTCAGTATATCTATGAAATCTCCCAATGTAAGTTTCTCACTGTCCAATCTGTCCTATGCAGTCATAAAATCAATACACATTTCTTTGCCCAAATATGTTAACATTAACAGTCATTTTTTTTGTTGTTGTTGTTGATTTTCGAGACAGGGTTTCCTTGTGTAGCTTTGCACCTTTCCTGGATCTCGCTCTGTAGACCAGGCTGGCCTCGAACTCACAGAGATCTGCCTGCCTCTGCCTCCCGAGTGCTGGGATTAAAAGCATGCACCACCACCGCTCGGCAACAGTCATTTTTATGTCATAAAATAATACAACTGAAAATCCCAAGGATCTCATATTAGAGAAAAACATTGAAACAGAGTAAGTATTGGAATATAATTTTTAAGAACAAAATTTTACAATTGTTACGGGGGTGCTCTTTTCTACTTGTGATGGCTAGAGAGTATTGGGGAAGAAAATTATCTTTCTCTTCCTCAAAGAATAAAATATTGTATTTTTCTACTAATCATGCCAGGGAACCTAAACATTTTGGACCTGTTTAAACTGTGGTAACCCCTTCTAAGGCAGACACATAGTTCCAGATATCAATGTCACCATAATAAGTTTAAAATGAGCTTCGACATTCTGACCTTATAGTCTGTACTATAGTTAGCAAACAGTCACAATACTTGGAGAAAGTTCTATGGCGAACAATGAAGAGTCAAAGGCAACATCCAGGGCCAGAGCTACAGCTAGTGGGACATGTCACCCAGATAATGGGGTTATTATTTATTTATTTATTCATTTATTGTGTGTCCTAATTATCTCAATATTATTTAAAATAAAAAATTCTTATAACATGAGCAGCTTTCTTTTGTGTCATTCTATGAACTGCTCAAAAGTATGCTATATTTTAATGTTCAGCAGAACCATTGTGTGTGTGTGTGTGTGTGTGTGTGTATATGCACACACATATTATGTTTCCTAACTGTTGATTTTTTTTTGTCTTATTTTATCTTGTGAAGAAGAAACATTTGTCTATGTGTTCTTTGTTAAATGGCTTCTAGCCTTTCAGCAATTTTTTGCTTTGAACTAAATCAGTTTCTGCTGTGTCTTCCTCTCTCCATGGTTTCTGTTTGACTTGGGCTAATTTATCAATGACCATCTAGGAGTTCCTTGTAATTGAGCTCCATGGGAGAACCTGTATTTTACATCTCAAGCTTTGGTCTCTCTCCTGCTTTCCACACTGGGAGCCACACTTCCAAAGAAACCTCCCAGGAGGAATGAGCAGGAGCTGGACTGTAGCTACTGCGTGTCAGGGGCCATCTTGACTTGAACCTGGCAGTTGAAACCCTGCTGGGTGTTGATTCTTTTTGAAACTTTGCCTTTCTAGGTCTGAGAAGCTTATCCCATTGTCTCTGATGCAGGACTAATGAGAGTATGGGTGTTACTAAGAGTTTGTGCCTACTCTGCTCTGGCTGGGTGAGGTTTATTCTCTCATAATTCCTACCCCCTCCTTTTTCTTTTTCCATTTCTCCCCTTTCTGGATAATGTAAACGATATTCAGTCTCCTAAACTTGTCTTTATTTTCACATTTTTTTTTCTTCTTTAAAAGGTCTCTTCAACTTTATCTTTCAGCATGTAATATCTTGATTGAATTGTCAACTGCTTCCCTGTGAGGTGTGTGACTCAGTAAACGCAGGGTTGAAAGGAGGCAATCTATATGTTCATGAGATTCCAATCATCTCTATTTTAATAGGGAAACAGTTTGAGAATTGCCCTATTTGACACAACTTTTTAAGTAAAATAATTTTAAATGTTAAATATTTAAAGTGATTTTCTTTCTCATTTAACAGCCTTTACAAAGGCACAACAATTCACTCCATCTTATGTTTTAATCTTTCAACTCAATCTTGTCACTTATAATTCATCTGACATTACTAATAGAAAGTAGTCACTTTCTAAGAGTGTGATGGCTGGCGTTGGCAGTCAGCTTGACTGGATTGATCTGGAATCACCTAAAGCACCAGCAGCTGGGCACTCCTGTGGGCAACTTTCTTGATCAAATTAGTTGAGGTGGAAAGACCCTCCCAGATATGGACAGCACCTTCCAGTGGCAGCCTAGATTAAAGGACATGGAAGAAGTAAATTTGCTTTTTTGCCTGTTTTCCTTCACTCTTGCTTTCAAGTCCACCCATCATACTGCTGTTACTGCTACATCCCTTTGCTGATGTTAGAACTTGCTTATTTGGACCTCCATTATAGATAGCATATCAGCAACTCCCAAGGAATCTTCCTGGCCTTTATTCCAATACGGAGACTGCCAAGACATCCACTTTTGCATCATAAACTAAGAAACTATCGGATTCTAATCCTCTTTGGGATGAGACAGCCATTGTTCAACTACCCAGACCCTATCATATAAGCTAATCTAAAAAATCTCCCTTTAATACATATCAAATATATAACTATTTAATACATGCATATATATGTGTGTGTGTGTGTGTGTGTGTGTGTCACTGTTTTCCTCTAGAGAATTCTGACATACGTAAAGAGACAATCAGCTGTAGTTGTTATAGACATGTTTCAAAACCACAGATTTCACGTGACAGCTATTTCGTACACATACATAGCGACTTGGTGAAGTATACTTTACACCTGGGGAATAGTCTTTATGATGCCAAGAAACCTGATCAGCAAATATGCCAGGGACAGACCTGGCTGAGGGCTGTGATGCTAAAGCTGCTGCCTGTTCCACAATCCAACAGGCAAACAGGAGTGGAAGTTTCAGATCATCGAACAATAAGCTGAACACTTTTCCTGTGAAACACAAACTCTACGGTTACAAACTATAGAGAAAGAGAATTAAAAACTCTGAGCATATTTATGCAAACACCTTCAAATTAACTCAAACAATGTTCATTCGTGGCGTGGTACAGCTATGGAGAGGGAAGCAGGTTCCCGCTTATTTGTGATGACCATGTTTTCTTGCTTTGATGGTTAGCATTAGAAACGTGTTTTATTGGTTTTGTTTTGGAGTACTGCATCATTCTCTGTGACGTCTAGAATGAATAATTAAACAGGTAACTGTGAAGCACTACAGAAATTAATTTTAAGAGGACAAATGGGATCGGGAAACACAGCATACACTGCATTTTACTGGAAACACCTTCAGCCATTCCACTAAATAATCCATGCCATATCGTCTAGTAATTTCCAGGGTGATTTCCTTTGGCCAAAATAAATTATTTCTGCTACATGGATTAAAACACACTGGGTACATGCATTCAGAGTTTACTTACCCCAAACAGGAGGAAAGCATATAAAGATTCTACAGAAATACCCCAAATATCTAGCAGTTTGCCATGATATTTATTCTTAGTGATGCCCAAATAAGTGGAGAGAAGCCCCTGGCAGTATATCCATCCCAGGACAGAAGAAAAAGTAGTAGGACAAAACTGTAGGAGCTGAGAATGTGGAAGACGACAGCCAGGCTTCCACGGCTATGGTTAGACTTTGTGGAGGCACCTGCAGATAGATAACTGTGTACCCATCAGGAAGACATCTCCTGGCTATTTTGTATATAGATGGGACTCTGTAGCTAACTTCTGGATGGTGAAATGTGAATGAAAGTCACACAGACTTTTTCTAGGCCTTGACATAAAAAAAGTTGGAGAAAACTTTTCATTGTTTTTGACATTTCCCACTGACTTCTACTCACTCCATCAACCGGAAGCTAGAAACCTCTGAGATGGCTCTTCACGGGTGGAGAGCCAGTTCTTCACACACTGTGTTCTAGAAAGACCATGCTCTAGAGCATGTTTTCCTTCTTGCTCAGGAGTTTGGAACCTTTGGCTGCAGGTTTCGGGAATGTGTTCAGTGGTATGGATTCTGCATATTCATCTTTGTGCACTGTAGCCCACAGCTTCTTCATTGTAGCTATGGATAACATCTCTTTCATACCTAAGAACCATCATTCCTAACTAACATGTTTTGCTAACTTCCAATACTCATGCTTGGCTTCTGTGCTTCCCTGCTTACTGATGAGCTGCTCTGCTACTTCTCAAGAGGACCAAATACTACATAAAGGTGTACAAGACCTCTTCAGTCTGCAAACTTCTTACAGGCTTTGTCTTGGTTTCCTCCCATGTTTGCTATTCAGGCTTCCTGGGCTGAAACTCAGCAAGGTACCAGGTTTAGGGTAATAGTTCCTCCTTGCAAATATCACAGATGGAATGGTGTCTTCATGGAAGCATAATTACAGCATTTGCCTGTCTACCAATAGGCCTTCTTCAGGTTGTAAACAGGGTTTCATATTCCCTTCATAACCTTCACAACACCTGCTTCTAAGATTTGAGTTCATGCAGTATGAAAATCAAGGGTCATGTGATACAGTTTTCTCAGAACTATGAACATGGTATATCCGCATTGTACTGAAGAACAAGGAGTGGTACTTATGTAGTCTTACCTTGACTTGAGGACCCAGAATCAACAATCCTTTTATAAAACATGAATACAGCATAAAGTTAAGCATGTTTAAATCTACTGGTAAACCTGAGAATCATTCTTGCCAATGTACAGATGGTGAACGGACACAGAGTAAAGTTCTCATCATATAAATACAGTTGTGAACGGAGAGAACTCCAGTTCTGGTTGCATCCAAGAAACCCTGCCTGGTCACAGTCTCAGCACATGAGGCAAGCCTGTGACTTTCTGAGTTCAGCCACTTAAGCACTACATTTTAGCAGTACTGCTGCTTGTTGGTTTTTTGTTTGTTTGTTTGGTTTTTTTTTTTTTTTTTTTTTTTTTTTTTTTTTTTTTTTTTTTTTTTAGCAACAGGATTTCAAGTAGCCAAGGATGACCCTAATCTCCTGATCCCATATCTCTACCTGCTGAGTGCTGGGATTCCAGGCATGTACCACCACACCTTGTTTATGTGGTGCTTGTAAAGAAAGCCCAGGCTTATGCACACTTGACAACTGTTTCAAATGATGACATTTCTGAGAAACTGTTCAGCACTTCTATGTCCATAATGCTCCTAGAACCCAAGCAAAATGATGCCTTTATGCTAAATCTGGGGAAAGGCCCTTACAGGTTGCTTTTCACAACACATTTAGAAATCTTGACAAGGTTGTATAAATTTCATAGCAGAGTTCATAGTCCTCGGGGTCAATTGGAGAATGCAAAAGAAAGGGCAACTTTGGATACAAATAAAATCTATCTCATTTCTTAAAGACAAAGTCATTTTCTTCTTTCATTTAAATGTATGCTTTGTCCAATATGCACAGAGAGAAAAATAGGAAATTCCAAGACTGTTTAAGAAATGAATCAAAAGTCTATCCTATAACCCCTGCTGCTCAGGGAGTTGCTACAGGAGGAGAACATGGGCAAGACCAGCTTGGATTACAGATTGAGATCCCATCAAACTGGGCAAATCATCATGATCCATCTCAAGATGAAAACCAGCCTTTAAAAGGTTCAGGGATTTAGTTCAGTGGTAGAGTGCTTGCCTAGCACAGGCCATTGATTCATTCTCAGTGCCATACATACACAAAAGTAGAAAGGTGTGGACCAATCTATATTAAATTGGAGAATTGTGAGTTTTATGAACAAAAATTAAAGGTTGAAAAGTATCCATTCCAGGCCTCGGAGAATATTGAATCCATGAAAGACTGTAAGGAGGACAGGATATTAGCTCTTTTGAAATCTGTTTTCCTGGGTTTGGGTAAACATATGAAATGATCCCTCACAGGTTTAGATGTCTGTCTCACAGTTCTTATTCCAGCTACTTCCTTAATCCTAGTGATGTCACTTCTGGATTTTATAGGTTTTTCCTAAACAGTGTCCCCAGGTTAAAATGTTTGTGCTTGCGTCTAAATTTCTAATGATTGTATATGAAGTGTCTTCCATGGAAAGGTTTGTATCAGTTCTCAACTCAACAGGATTTAGAATCTTTTTAAGAGTCAAAGCTCTGGGCATTTCTGGAGGGAGGTTCTAGATTGAGGTCATTGAGATGTGAGGCCCTGCCCTTACCCTGGGTGGCAGCATCCATGGACTGGGATCCTAGAGGGAACAGAAAAGGGCAAGGGAGCTGAGAAGTAGCATTCATCACTCTTTGCTTCCTGATTATGGATACAATGTGATCGGCCTCCTGATTTTCCTGCCACCAGGATTCCAAGCCATGGCAGGTGATGTCCCACTAAACTATAATGCAAAATAAACCCTGTCTGAAATTCCTCTGGTCATGTTTTCTTTTTTTTTTCCTAGAAGTGAGAAAAGGATGATATATTCTGTAAAGCTGACCTTTTACACACATATGTGAAAGGTTTTTCTATTTTATGTTTTCCTAAATTAAATGGGGAAAAGGAATTTCATAGAAAATGTGATAATTAGTGACCTACTTAACTTTATTTTAAAAGGGTTATACCAGAGTGACCAGCTTGGCTACTTCCATTTTCTAGACCAAAAATTATCTTTGAATGTTAAATTTTCTATTGAAATACTGGGCCTTGCACTGGCTTATTTAAGAATCTGTACATAAAAACAATGTGGTTTGCTTTAACTGTGTTTCACTTTCTCTCACAGCGGGGATGCTACAAAGGTTCCCTTACAAAGCACAATGGATCTCAGATCTCACTGTCTCCAGCTGCACAGGGATGCAAAGGACAGCCTACCGCTGGCTGTGGTCCTTTCTCAGGACACACCCTTATCTTCTGCATTTATCTACTTGGTATCAAAACTCCTAGCTCCTTTGTCACTAGCCCGGGAAATTCAGTTTATATCCTAAAGGCAGTTTTCCACTCTCTTCTCTAGGTCCATTCTCAAAGCAAGCACCCAGGGTTAAGCTCCAGGAAAAGGACTTTATATTGCTGTTGTATGCACTCCTGGTCATCTGGAGACAAATAGGAGGCATCTGTCTTCAAAACTGAAACCACAGTTTCTATGTCCTTTTAGTCCCCAGGTGGGGTGATGGCAATCTTCTGTGGAAGCTGCTTGGAGGACATGCTGGTGGCAGAATAAAGGCCATGAAAGGCCCTTGAGGTGGGGACAACAAGCACACCTTGCCTGTGAGCTGTACCGGTGACCTATTTACTTCCAAATAAAGTGAACTTGATGTGGTCTCAAAGAACCTCTTTATACAGCTCAATTGATGTGCATCTCCTTGCTGTCTCTACATCTATCCTGCAGCTACGCAAAGGGGTGATGGGCCTCACGGTTATTACCACCTGATTCAGTCTAAATCTTCTTTAGACTAGTTCAGTATCATTTGTATAAGAAGCTCAGCCCCATCCCATGTAGGTTAGTAGACCCCTGGGTTAAAACGCACTACTATAGTCTTATGATTCTAATAAGTTCAAAGGTTTTGTTTGTTGCTTTTGTTTTGTTGTTCTGTTTTTTTTTTTTTTGAAGACAGGGTTTCTCTGTGTAACAGCCCTGACAGTCCTGGAACTCACTTTGTAGACCAGGCTGGCCTCCAACTCCCAGAAATCTGCCTGCCTCCCAGCCTAAGTTCAAAGTTTTAAAATGAGCTTTAGTTTTAAACCATGTGGTTTACATCTCTGTGAAAGTTACAGCAGATACATCAAGTCACTCTTTAGTGTTTGTGGGTTAGCGTGAACCTAATATGTGAGTATTTAGGTCAATATAGCAGAGATTTGGTAAGCTTTGCTGGGCATAAACAAACAGCTGAAGTGCTTTCTCAGAATTCATTTACATGGCTGTAACTCAAGAAAATAAGGACAAAAATGAAATATTTGCCTCATCTCCTTTTGAACAGCTGTTATTCTCCATCAAATGTTTCTTATAGTTTCTACTCAGATCTTTGTTAATTACCAGAAGTCAGGTGTGTATGTTCAGTCAAAACAGTGAAAACTGGCCTCTTCCACACACGTTCACATCATTGTCCCTGCTGTAGGGGAAATTAATACATAGAGATGACTTTGATAGTCCAACAAAGATATGCAGATGTGTTTCCTCAAATTATATACGTATAATTAATTGAGACATGTTATTAATAAAGCCAGCTTGCCCTGTTCAAAATGTGAACTGGTGGCCAATATATCTTCAAGACAACTAGCTCTTGGAAGGGTGTCTGTATTTTTCAAGAGGATAAGTTAACAGTAAGGACACATTGATTTCTCATCTCTGCACTGAGAGCTGAGAAATTAGGGTTGGCATGAAGAGCAGGTGCTTCGGATCACAGACCGAGTTCTATTTTTTTTAAGGAGACACCATGCCATATTGCAAATAGAGACATGAAGAAGAACTACCTCTCCAATTAGGACAAAAATCATCCACTGCAGGCAATAAAACAACAGGAGACATCACAATATCGATACCTGAGAAATACTGCCACTTGTTATCCTAACCATCTCGCCCGCTCAGAACATTACCCACGGGACCTGGCGCCAATCTAAACACTCCAGAAAATATCCAGGGCCTTATGGCACACTGCTTTCTCAGGCCCCAGAGTAAAAGTTAGCCAGAGCCTACTGCCATACGAAAATGATTTATTACCCTGGGGCTGAAGTAATGCATTCTGCTTTACAACTCTCCTGGCAGGCCAGGGGAGAGGCTGCGTACATCACCTACAGTACATAATGCCTGCTGAAGAGCTCTGTGTTATTCATAAGGCTGCTTACTCTGTGCTGTCGTAATGCTGATAAATTATGAAAAAATGCATATTTTATTTCAATTTATAACATATTGTTATATACATATCGATACATCACATTGCAGCAGGCGGAGCAAATGTTATTACTGCAGGCTGTTGACATGCTTCAATAAAGCCCAAAGGGGCTACCCAGACAATCCTAAGTCATAGCTAGCATGGCAAATAAAAAGCCACTTCTAACTCTCATAATGTTTAGAGGAGATTTGCAGAAATGTCAGCGCTGCATAAAGGAGAAACTTGAGGGAAAGCCTGGAGAGACACAGAAATTTCTACTGCAATTCCCTGGAAGGAGCAGGGTCTTCTTCACTCCACACAATGGCTCTGTGTGATGTACATGGCCTCCCAAAGAATAACAAAGTTGATTAATGAAGGAAAATTCTGTTGTTTTCTATTATTTTATTTGGTATCTTTTTTTTAACTTTTCTTATCATTGATGGTAAAATGCCTCATTCTAAAAACACATCTTAGATGAAGCCTTGAGATTTCCTGCCAATTCCCACCTTCTCTGCAGTTTTCAATTTTGCAGCTTACTTTTTACATCAGTCAGGATGCGTAGCCAAGTGGTATTCAGATCTTGCGATAGATTTAGCAGTCTCCTTTTCTGTTCTATTTACAAACAGTAGCTGAGATGTAATGAATAAAAGCTAGTCTAAGGGTAATTGAGACTCTCAATAAGGCCAAGTTGCTTTTAGACATCAAGAATTCAATAGATACAGTTCCGAGATGACAGAATGTTGGAGTTCAGTTGAACTACTTCAATTGCAGACTAGACGTCTGAGCCCATGTGAAGTCTGTGCCAGGTTATGTTTCTAGAGAACCCCAATTAGAACACAAATTTGTCTCCTAATTTAGTCTATTATTCCAAGTGCCCTTTCTGGAGTTTAAAATGCAAATTTATACATGAGATTTTTCTTCTAAAGACTTAATGTTTAGATATAACGATCCATTTCCATTTAACAACACCAAAATATGTTGTTGCTGCCCCCAAGTCATTGGAAATATCAAGCTATAATAAAACAGATAACAAGGCTGCCTTGCTGTGTTTTTATGCCTAAATTGGGAAAATTGACTGACTTAAAGAATAAAATCCAATGATGTTACCAGTGAACTGGAGGAAGAAAGGCTACCAAAAAAAAAAAAAAAAAACAGAAAGAATGAAAATACTGAATTGGCCACACATTTTAAGATATAATCAGTCATCATTGTGTGTATATGGAGCATGTTGCCAGGTCCATCAGACCGACCCACCACAGAGAAGTCCAGAACCACTGTCTTGATCCACTCTGGGGGGCTTCTGTAAACAACAGAAAATAAAAATCAAGCTGATTCTTAGTGAACATCCAAACATCTGCCTCTACTGTGGCTGTGCATGTGTTTCCCATCCAGAGGCCACTTGTGCCCCTTGGGAACTGTTCACACAGCCCCTTGTAAAAAGAAATGCTGTTCCCATGGCCTTCTCCTTATTCCATGCAAAGGTACCACAGCATGGTCACTGACGACCCAGCAAGGCTTAGCATCTGGACTCCGCTTGCCAGACAGACCAGGCTCAGTCTAAGCTGGGGGAAAATTTTAAACAGACATTGCTTCTCAGCTATTGGAGCATAAGTGGCTGACCCTTGGCTGCTGGTATTACAGTGCATTTTATGCAAAAAAAAAAGCACAGTGGGAAAGGGAAAACTTTTTAAGCCATCAGTATCTTGTTCGCCGTTTATCCTAGATCCACCACTTTGACTTCATGTTGCTACTTTCTGCCCACTTGGATGGTAGCCATGCAGAGCGGTGGGGGAAGAACATTTTAAATGTTTGGGAATTTTTCTAGGTGCTTTGCAGGCAAACTGTCATAGCCACTACACTCTTTTAATGTGTCCAATTCTTTTGTCTCAAAAATTCTTTTCCTGCACAGAAATTGTTAATATTCACTTGAAAGCGGTAATAAGCTTCATTCTTATATTTTAGTGTTTGTTTGTTTGTTTGTTTTTAAACCACATTTCACGCGGACTAGAGCCAGGTCCAGCCATACTTTCATGCCAGGACTTAATGACTCACCCAAGGAAGACAGAGACAAGCTAAGCCCCTAAATTTTCACTATAGTTTCCCGGATACACCCTAACAAACTTAATAAAAGCTGCCAATTAGCTTTGCTTTTTACTGCTGTGAGTGTCCTTTTTGATAAAGCAAACATTTGCATCTCAGTTCAGTTGGGAAACTATACAAGGTGCTTTAGCTACTTAGATTTTAATATCTGCAGACTCTGGGAACCAAATAAAACCAACAGAGGCATATATATAATATTTTATCATATATAATTTTATCTTTTATTTTCTTGGTCTGATTGTGATCATTAAATAATCTTGAGTGGCAGAGAACTCTAGGATTTATTTCTTCTGGTTTGACATTTCTATTTGATAATTAGAAAGCCTTTTAGGTCAAGTGTGCCCTATCATCTATGAAAAAGTACCATTTTCAGCTTTCCATATACAAAAGCATAAGCCGTGCATGTGCTACCATGTGATGCTAACATGTTTTAAATGTCGCAAGGAGTTCAGACTGGATTTTTCTCTTTGTGTTTCAGCTGTGGGCCTGATACAAGAGGTAAGGGCCATGTGGCTACATTCTAAAGTTAAACTGGATCACCACAGAAAACTGGGAAATCTGGCATCCCAAACAAATCTGAGAGCTTCATCTGAATCTGTATTTTGGCGACATTTAGAATTAGAAGCCCATAGAACTCCTCAGTTTAGAACAGAATTTCTCCAGAGTTGGGAGAAGGCAAGCACTGTTTCTAGATAGTTCCAGGAAGAGGAATTTCAGTAGGATAACTGAGAAGGTCTAAGGTTGATCAGGTGTGGGATTCTGACTACTCAGCACCTGTCTTTGTCAATAAAAGACTACTTTTTTCCCCCCACAGGATTTGAATGATTAGCCAGCCTGGCCAGGTTCTGAGAAAGCACAAGAAAAGAATGCTTTGGATCAGACCATGTTTAGTTCTGCTCTCTTCTTATAATATCGGAAGGTAACCATTTATAAAGTGAATAAACTGTTGAACACCAGCCTGCCACATTCGTTAACTTTCTGCACATAAGAATGAAAATGTCTCTTTCCATTTGATGAAAACCATTAACCTACATAGAAAGATAACTTTTCTGAGTCTATTTTCCTTCCAGGGCAACTGAATACAACATGAAACTCAGCATGTAGGACTATCCACTCCTTCAGTCTTATCACCCCAGAGGCCACAAATAAATCAAAGAGTGGGGGAGATTTTATGTTTGAGTGCAGGCAGAAAATGAGAAGCAAAGCAGCACACTGGTGTCCATGCAAATACAGGGTGCCAAGGGTGTATGTTGACTTATGGTTGTGGCTCTTCTAGCTAGGAGAACCATTAGCATAATTGGCTTTAGATCAGATGGAACCCATTAGCCTTAAATTCCTTGCTGTGGCCTAAAATGTCTAACTAATATCCCTTTTATTCTATATAACCTTTCACTTGCCCACATAAATTATCTTCCCTTCTCCCAGACATAAGAAAAACCCATCCTTGTCCATATGTGAATTCTATCTGCAGCTACTCATCTGACTAAGAGAAGCCCCCGTGCTCTACAGACTCAGCTTTTCCTTTAAACTGGAGAGCAGTGGAGCCCCAGAGTTGTTACCACAAGCATTATTAACTAAACCCAGCACAGCTGATAGCCCCTGAGTACTCCCCAGAACTGCCATCCCACTTCCCGAATAGACCAGGCAAGCTCTCGCCACGCTGAGCATCAGGTGAACGCAAAAAATGGGATGACGATACAGGCCATCTGTTTGTTGACAGTGCACTTGGACAGTGCATGAGCTCCTGAGCCTTCAGTGTTCAGGATGAAAGCTGTTCCTTCCCTCAGTGGGGAAGACAGTGCAGGCCTTGCCTTTGAGCTGTGGCATCCACCCCACATTCATGCCCATCTTATTTTCAGCAAGAGCCGTATATTAAGAGGCAGCAGATTTTATACGTTTGGCATTATAAAGAAGCTGAAACTCCATGGAAAATGAAAAGCGCCGCTGTGGGAAGCAGGATTTCAGGTCCCATTTCAGAGGCTTGGGTGTTTCTGCCATCTGCTGGCTTCAGGCTGCCATGTTTCAACCTCTGCACTCTCGGTGTGGAGATTTCCTGACATTTATTGTTCAGCTGAATTGATGGGGTTGGATCTTAGAAGATTGCCAGTTAAAAGGTTGCTAAGTCATTGCTGGGAGTGAACATCTTCAAAATAAATTTCATTTTAACATGCATCCACACTCAGGAAGTTATGAGTATGTCATAGTTTGCACATGCCCACACCCAGATTCCCATTGATAACACTTTATTCTGTCTCATTTGCCACAGTAACTACAGGGCAGATAATAGCATTATGAGCTAAAAGAGAACAGAATTGTTGAGAGGACCCAAAGCCATGAACTACAACTTATCAAGACTAACACAGGGCCCTATCCACAGGTGGGTATTGGGCAGTTCCCATTTCTGCCTAGCATTGTCCTCATTGGCCTGTGAGTGTTCTCTTTTGTGATCTCGATCTCTCTCACTCACTCACTCACACACACACACACACACAAATCTGCAAATGGGGTATTCTGTCTTACTTCCATTCAGGGAAATAAACAAAGCTAGAATGATGTGTGGCTTGGCCAGTCTTAGTCACGGCATTTCTCATACATTTCTCATAAATTTGTTGCAAGATTTTAGTTCATGAATATTTCAAAAACATCTAACTGCTGATGGTAGATGCTGAACACAAAATAATTTCAGGTCTAACTAGATCTAAACGTGCCCAGAGGCTATCCTTAAATACTACTATCCTGAATTCACTATGGCCCGCTAAGGAGACTCCTTAAAACATGAAAAAAAAACAGCTAATTTTGGAAACAGATTTCTTTCCGGCTTCTACTCTCTTGCGTCAGATCCTGTGTCATTTCACAAGGGTCTCTTCCCCAGGAAAATTTAATATCATAGAAAGACTGTATACCAGGGTGTCTTTGGAGGTCTTTGCCACAGACCATTAGAATGTAGAAGTTTTTTTTTCCTTTCTAAGAAGTTTTTTTTTAAATAAAAAAATCCAACTTTATTGATTGAACATTCTTCCCACTAAGATGTATTTTACACAATTGTGACTGATACCACCTTAAAAAGTATTCTAGTCTCATCACATCATTGAAGTGTCCTATTAATAATCCTGGCGTTGCTGCTGGGCAAGCACATCAACCAAGAAAGAAACCAGTAAGACTGGCACTTTCCAGGCCGGAAGCCCCTACCCCTAAAACATGCATGAATTTTCCTGGTTTAGTCTAACTCTGCATCTCTCTGAGGACTCCTTCAATCTCCACACAAGCCTGTACATTTCCCAAACATCATTTTCTTAGTCCCAAGTATCTTCCATTTTTTTTCCAATAAAGCCTCCCTTAGACTTAGGAAGGGGACTTAAACAGTAAAGCTAGTCCCTAACCTCACAGTCTTCTCTGGGTTCGAATCCCATCTCCTCTACTTACTGTATGTTTATGGTTTTCTATACAATTACTTTTCACATTTCGTTATTAAGATCTCTCTAATACATCTTTGGGGAAGATATGTAACAGTCAAGACACAGTCAGTACAGATGCCAGCACAGAACTGGTAAGGATGTATGTTGGAGGGAATGTATTTCCTGCCTCTCTGACAATCCCTCCTTAACTCGTACCACGCTCATGATGAAGACCTGGCTGAACATCACTTAGAGGGGAAGAGCAGAGGATTTAAAGTTTTGGCAGTGGGAACTAATAATGTTGGGATTTATGTTCTAGTAAAATACTTCAGGCAAAGGGATGAATATAGAACAGGTGATAAATACTACGGAGAAATATAAGTCAGCTATGATGGGGGAGAACGGCAATTTGTATAAGGGGAGGCAAACTATCTGAAATGTGTACTCTTAAATCAAAGACAGGATATCTAAAAATATGCACTACACGGTGTTCTGCCTGACTGTCTGCAAGCATACACACCCTCCCTTTTCTGAAGTCATTTTGATCCTGTAGGTTTTATCATAACTAAAATATGGTCACTTTGTTCTGAGGTACAGTCCCACATAGCATAGTTTCCAGAGACACAAGAAAGGCATTGCTGAGCCATGTTTTCAGGTCAACACTAGACATGAATCAGCTTCTACTTATCAGTGGGCCAGATGTCATGAGTAACCAGCATTCTCTGTGCGCATATACTAATGCAGTGAGAGACTTTGCAAACAGTGGCTGGGCTCAGTTTCTCCAACTCCTAGTCCAAAGATCTAATAAAACTAGAAGGTAACTAATCTTAAATGCCTTCAGGTATTTGAAGACCATATGCTGTGTGGTTATAGAACGCAGAATTGGGGCCAGAAAATGTTGGTTATCAAGAGACAGGGTTGCCAAAATATAAGGAAACGTTGTTAGGGCAGTCATCTGAAGATGTACTGGGCTGCTTCAAGAGGTCTCTTGTTCCACCTTTAGTGGAGTTTTGGAGCCAGCAAGTGGAGAAGGTGTAAGTAACCATTAAATACACTTTATATTGTTTTCAAAGAGTGTTCCTGAGCTGATTGTGCTTCTGAAGTAGCCTTAATTTTAGAACTTTTACCAGCTCAGAGACATCTTTCTTTCTGGTTTACACTAGAGACTATTCCATGATGATAGGGTCACGTTCAGCATTGACAGTTACATACTTACACACACACACACACACACACACACACACACACACGCATTTCCTAACAGAAAAATATCTGTTCAACAGATACTCATTAAGAGGACCTACATTCTGACAAATGGATACAATTTATTTCACCAGTTAATGGAGATGCAGTTAGTCTATTTGAAAATCAAAAAAAGAAAATGCAATCACAAGGTTGGTTGAACTTGACTTAAAAGCTGTGTCCTACGTGTAAGAAGGCAAGACCCCTTTTATGACAAGGCAAAGCAATGTCCAGATGAATTTCAGATGCTGTAGGTGACGGCTAAGCTTGTCTTTGTGAACTTGGACTGTAGGTCTTGATGCATCAGCACAAGTGATGGGGAACAATGGAATGACCTTACAGCCCATCTGCCAACCTAGTGCTTTGGTATCTGCTGTACCAAAGGTAAACTTAGTAGTCAGCTGTGTACATTTAATTGTTTTCAATTGCAATCTGGCATGTCTTAAAAAACCAACCATCCTTTTGCTGGTGGTCCTGACAAAATAGTCTATAAAGTATGATTTTTGTATTCATGCCTTTTTAGGTATCCTAGAAGATCATACATTTGTTATTTCTATGTGTACTTTTTCTTCATTGAAATGACTTCAGAACAATGTGTATTCTCCCAGTCACAGGAGTTCTGTGTGAGCTTCACCTGGCATTATCCACCCATCTCTGCCAGGTGCTTCAGTAGCTGGGGAGGATTCTGCAGTTTCTGACCTCCACACTACTTCATGCCTCTCCAACCTCTATCCATCTGTCCCTTCTTTCTGTTTCTGAGGGACTCATTTCCAGTGACTTTTTACACGATCTCACACCCGAGTTTGCTCTTGTTAAGATGTCACACTTATTCCCATTTCTCTCCTTGTTGTGTTCTTCTTTGGTATACATATCCACAGCACCTAGCACATTGTCTCGTTATAAGACATTTTCAAAAACATTAAAGCAAACACACCACCCACTTTCTACATCTGTGTTTGCTTCAATTTAGACTAAGTTGAAGACAGACCAGTTGAAGACAATACTAGGAAAGTAGAGATCGCATGACTTTTGATACTATAGTTCATGTTGTTTATAAAGATTCATTTCTTCCTCTTTAATTTGGGACTTTATTGAGACTCCTGGAAATTCAGATAACCATCCAACAGCAAATGGTCTGCTATTCTTGCAAATGAACACCAATTTAACTAACTCTTCCAGAGGCTTCTTTATAGTTGGCTTTAAAGAATGCTTAACTACAAAGAAAAAGTGAAATAATCCATTTTCTATGGAAGTAAGATAAAATGAAGACAGAAACAAATCCTGAGAATGACATGTATTTTTATAAACTTCAAAGTGGTAATATAATTCTGAAAGTTTTCTAGGCATCATTGGTACATATCTTTGAACTATGACCTAGGTTTTTACCATCAGGGTGGCAATACTTAATGAAATAGTGTGGCTTCTGCCTGGGGGAAGATAAAGAAAGGGGTGAGCCTGGGTATGGTTCAGTTTTAAGTAATTACAGAGATTTAATACTCATTTAGTACAGTGACTGGGCCATTATAATTAGAGTATTTTAAGATTAATGTCAGGAGGCAGAGGTAGGTGGTATCTATGAGTTCAAGGCTAGCCTGGTCTACATAGTAATTCTGGTCTAGCTGGGCTACATAGCAAGATCCATTTAAAACAACAACTAAACCCAAAACAATAACAATAAAAACAACCAACCAAACAGCAATAAATATCAAGCAGTTCAATTACAATGAGTACATAAGACTTACAAATTGTATTTTATATGCGTTTTACCTAGGATATATTTCATTTGAAGACTCAAACCTGTAAGTCCCACTTAGACCAGTGATATTCATAGGAAAACTAATAAGATGTTCCTAGTATATACTGCTAGGCTTATTTATCACATATCATTGTTACATTGGCTTCAAAATTAAAAGAGGTTATTTATTGGTGAGCTCATGTTATTAAAGGTAATATTGATGAAAGGAAAAAAAAGGAAAAATAAAATTCCTTGACTAGACCCCAAAGAAATACTTAATTTTTATTGTTTATGTAAGTTAAGATAATACACTTAAATATGTTCACCATTCTCTTTCACACATCAATTATTAGGACTTCATTATTTGGTAGTGAAGGGAACAGCCTCCAGGAGTATGTGTAAACACAGAAATGCTGTTTCAAAATCACTTGGTACTTTTGTGCTTTCAAAGTCAAGATCTTTCATGAGATCAAGATAATGGAAGAGGAGGGGACAGCCTGTGTTTTATTTCCCATTCCAGATGTTCCCTGGTGACAGGCAAGGGGGTCTCTGAGGCCCGTTTGTTTTCAGTGCAATTGCTATAGGAGCTGCAGCTTCCTCACAAGCATTCCTGATAATTCTTTTCATCCACTCACAAATGTGAATTGTCACCCCTGATTCGTGTTCATTAATCAAAATGGCAAATGCATGTGGAGTGCCATACCAGGGTCCAGGCTGTTGTCTGAAAGTGTGATCAATCATCACTGATTGGCATTTCCAGTTAAACTACACAAGAATGTGGAGAAAACAGATGCTCCTGCGAAGCAGGGGAAGGAAGTTGGGGCCAAGAGGCTAGGATTTTAATTGGCAAGATGCAAAATGCTTACAGCAGAATAGACTAAACATTCTGATGTTTGTAGGAAAATAATCATGCAAAATACAGGGAAAGTGGCTTTTTAAAACATCTTTGGGGAAAGTATCTTGAAAACAAGCCATAGTTGGTTAAAAATGCTACCTGACTTAATAAGGCCATGGAAATAGGACTTGACCCATATTTTCTGCACCTAGGGGAAGCTGGCTAAGTATAATGCGAATCAGCTACTCATAAAACAATAAACTCAGAAGGTACTTAACAGCTCCTGCTGGGCTCTGTGTTTTGTGTTGAGGGAGGAGCTGTATCTATTAAATCAGTTTCTTAAAAAAAATACCCATAAAAACACTCAAGGAAAAAAATAGGCATATTAGCCGAGGCTGATGAGATGAGAATATATATTTCTTCTCGAAGTATATATAACAAAAACCACAAAAGGAACGAGGCTGCAAAAGCAATTTCTCTAAGTCAGGTGGCATGATCTATAATCCTCCATGTGAAGCTAGAAGACTTTAAATTTCAGATTTGTAAAACAATAATTTAAACTTTCAATGATGCAAATGATTAGACCACTTAATGATCAGTCTCACTAAAATATCTCTTTTGTTGGTATAACTTTACCACTAAATCATTGTAGGAGAGAATCCTCATTTCCTGTACATAGACACATGTACTATGATAATGAATACTTTCAGTTTCCTTGAAGAGGTCAGTAAGTGATTTTTGTATCTTGTTTTCCCAATAGGCTACACCTCTTTTCTATCATATTGAGATATAAAAACAGCAAGGAATAATTACTATAGCAGCTAATGCATTTAACTTAAATCCAATCAATTAGTACAAAATAATGAATTATCAAGCAGTGTTTGGAAAGGTGGGAATGCATAGGAAGAGCTCCATTTTACACTCTTCACTAGAAACAAGCAGGCCATGTGGAGTCAACATTCAACACACATTTGTTTTTCATACTTACAGAAACAAATTTTTTTAAGAGCAAGCTATTTAAGGGTGCCTGTAACTGAGTTCTCCCTACTGTTCAACTATGGAATTATATTATCTCTAACAATCCATTTCAGTGGAAAGCTTTCTCAGTCTAAATTCTTATCTGTTGCTTCAATAATGGTCAGATTACATGTATCAAAAAATGTAATTCTAAACACACAGTAGTTAAAACCCAAAACCAATCCCTAACATTAACAATACTGACTGATCAGAAAACATTTCTAATGTCTGTGTGTGCCTGTAATTGTACACAACCCTGGAGACAGGAAATATGTATCATCACTTTAGAGACAAGTGATTCACTCAGCCTCAGCTGTCTACTGGGCAAAGCTGAAACCAGGATCCAAACCCTAGCTCTTTTATTTTAGATCCATTAGAGTCAAATCAGGAATCCAGAGAACTAGGAGAGAAAGGGGGGCCAGGAGAGGGATGGGATGGTGTGGACACACAGGAAGATGTTAGGGAGAAAGACTAAGAGGCATATCCTCATAAGTAGCATTAATGGTCATCCTAGAAGCTGTAAAGTCATAGTGTGCTTTTGTGTCAGGAGCTTCATAAATTTCAAAACCTGGTTGTGGGGTGACTTGGTGTCTTCCCCAGGTTGACCTGTAGGTTTAGTCCCAACAAGTTGTTCCTCTTATACCCTTTACCTTCTCACCTTGCACTTTATTTCAAATTTGACTTTTCTTCTTCCTTTGGGCTATCTCGGGAAAGAGCACAACTAAATGCAGAGGCCACGGCTATGGAAAATAGTCAAATACAGCATACAAAGGCCTGAAGTCCGCAACACTGTGGCAGCTGTGGAGGCACCAACACTCAATTGACAATGTTTTTACATCCTGACTATTGATTGTCCTCAAATTGGAGAAATAAATTAAAATTATTTTTTATAAAAATCTCTTAATAATTTGGGTAATTTAAATCAGAAATAACTCCCTTCTTTTTTCTTCCCTTGTAAGACCAATCAGCCCTCTGTAATTGGGGCAGCATCAGAAGACTGTAAGGCACACTGTGGTAACAAGGTCTGCTGGAATCAATTATGCCGGGCGGCAAGAAGCTCCCTGCCTTCTGTATGATGCATGGCACGCACCTTAAATAGCATCAACATTAATAAGCTGCTCTTAAGTTTCGATGTAGCTTTCTCGGGGGGAGAATCTGTTATTGTCAGTCAGCTGTCACGCGCTTGTAGTATGATTAATGAATCATATTTAGATGACTGGCAGTGGAAGTCTACCTTATAGAAGACGTCAATCATTTTTTATAGTTGCTTTCCATTCTCTTGGACACTTGGAATACCGTTCTGAGCTTTAGAACCATTATAACCTCAACTCTTTGCTGTAGGCCACCGGCTACACAGAGGTCCAGAGATTGCATTCCATCTCTTTCCACAATGCTTTAGGCTAAACTCAAATATCCATGTTTGCTCCCCAGGCTCAAGGTGAAGTAGACAATACATTTCAACTCAAAAATTAATGACCAAGGCTGACTAGATTGAATCCCTCTGTCCAGCTGATCATTTTTAAGGCAGGGCACAAAGTTTCCAATGTACAATCTTCTCTGTGTTTATCCTTAACGATTCGTTCTTCACACACCTCTTGTGTGTCTTTCTCCAGTTTAATTTTTTTTCACACTGAAAAATATGTCCGCTTTTAAGATGTAAGGCACTCAATCAAAATATCAGTATCATTTTAAATAACAGTGGAGCTCTGTTTTGCTGACTCCAAACTCTATTATGAGAAAGAATGGCATGTTTTAGTGAATGTGATTTCTTGATGTGCTAGCTATAGCTCTAAAACAATAGTCACAATATCTTAACACACAAAAAATTTTCAAGCGAAATAAGCAAAAACTAAGTTATGAGCTCAGAATAGGGATTTCAGCATCTGCTCATTTTTCTAGTTCTTATTTGCTTTCCTTTTCCTTTGGAAATTTTGTGTCTTGGTCAAGGACCATCAAGGGGCAGATGCTGCTTCCAATGAATCCAGAAATAGACAGGTGCACAAGGCCTCCTGTCTGAGTGGCCACTGGAGGCAATGCAATGTGAAATCATAGAATGTGCAAGATAGAGTCTCAGCTGGTAGCTGCTTGATTTTTGGTATTTTTTTTTAACTTCCCTGGTGTCTCCCCTCCTAAGTAAAGCTGACAACAGGAAGGTGTTGGGAGTTTAAATAAAATGACTTATGTTAACAATTTGGTATAGTACCTCTAACATCACAGGAATTAAATATTCAAGATTCCTCTTTTGAGCTCACCACAAACTTAGTAAAGTAGGAGCCTGTATCCAGTATGCATAACGTCACATAATGCACAGTGAGGTTTAGCTTAATAATGTCAGAGTGGCCTGTAGTAGAGGTCTTGAGCTCCCTCCCCCGGGTCATTGTGGCTGTAACTAGAAGCTTGGTAAGTGGGCACTTGTGTGGCATTCTTCAACATTGGGTGAATGGATTGTACATCGATGTTTCTGCGTATCGTCTTGTCTTCCCTTCGTCACCACTCCAGTTTTCATCAGCACAGAGAAATAACGTCATGCTTCTGGTCCACTGTGAGAGCTCAGATGGCTTCCCAAGTTCTACTGTTCAACTTCTGTCTTAGTTAGTGTTTTATTGCTGTGAAGAGACACCATGACCATGGCAACTCTTGTAAAGGGAAATATTTAATTGGGGCTGGCTTACAGTGCAGAGGTTTAGTCCATCACCATCATGTTTGGAAGAATGGCAGCATGAAGGTAGACATGGTGCTGGAGAGGCAGAGGAGAGTTCTACATCCCCATCAGCAAACAGTAGGAAGATAGAGTACCCACTCTCAGTGACACATTTCTTCCCAGAAGTCCACAGCTTCTCAAACAGAGCCACACTTCTAATACTACCACTCCCTTTATGAGCCTATGGGGGCCACTTTCACTCAAAACACCACAGTATCCTCATCATTTTCTACTTTTTCTCTGCAAACAGAAGACTGATATCAAGGTCTGAAATAACTCACCCAGTGTCATCATGGCTGTCTAGAGACAGGGTCTCACCAGTTTGGGTAGGCAAGATCAATTAGTGATGCCTGCCACATTAACAGGAAGGGGGAAATAAAGTATGTATATCAAGTTGTTCCAATCCTTACCCAAATCCCACTCCAGCTGTATTTCTGCTTCATTATATCATGGAAGGCACTAGCAGTTTTACATTATACATGTCAGCACTAGAACTGTTTTCTTGTTTTTCTTTATCTTTGCCCTGCCCCCTCTTGCTGTCCTATTCTTTCCCAGTAGCGCCCCTTCTGTTTTTATGACATCACCTTACTTTCCCACATCCCTCAAAATTATTTTTAGCCTCTGTGTGGCATCAGAAATGAAGGATTCTATGAAGCAAACTAGGAGTTGGTGTGGATGTGGCAAGCTGACTGTCTAATCATATGGATGGACAGATTAATAGAATTCTGGTATTATGGAATGAAAGCAGTGTGTTATATAAAGATATATAAATGATGTGATAATGAGATCTAATCCTCAAAAGGCAATTTACTATTTTAGAATGATTTTTCTCCCTTCAAACAAATAAACCAACCAACTTCCGGGGAATACAAAGGGCATATTGACACAAGCAAATGGATCTATGAAAAGCTGTGATGGACTGGACATAGAAAGCTAAATGATATTGAAGCCAGCTTCTAGCGCTGTGTGTGTGCCTACCAGCATTGCTCTTTGAGCCTTTCCTCTCTGGTTTATGTATCTCTAGTGTTTGCCATAGCCTTTGATTCAATGTATACCACCCATAGAATTTAGAAAGTAAATAATTCTGCCTAGTGTGGGGATTGGTGTGTTCTTCTGTGGAGAATGAAGAGGCTGGGTCAGGGAGCATTTTCTTCCTTAGTTCTCCAACTTACAGACAGGATTCTGGTGGATCCACAGAAAGGGCAGAAATGAGGCCATGCATGTTTTTTGATGATTAACTGGATCTTCTCTCCAAATGAGTGTCTGGTAATCTCTGATCATGCTCCCTGCTCCATGCCACTCAGAGGACCATATGCTGTCATTAAAAATGTAAATAGAATGTGGGACATAACTCAGTGAGACAAGGTACATGCCACCACGCCTGATGATCTGCCTTCAATCCTGGAGTTGCACATAGTAGAGAGAACCAATTTCTGACTTCTGTCCAGGCCATGGCACACCTGTGGGCATGCCATGACACACAGATGTAATACAATTTTTAAAAAGGTAAATGGTAATCCTGTTCCTATTATACATGTAAAATGAGATTCTTCATTCTTGGTGTCAACATCAAGGGAAAGTGAAAGACTATTGAAAGGTCTCACATAAAAGAAATAGTATGTAATACTGCACCAAGCTCACCCTTTGGTAGGAGCTGCTAATAGAAAGGCTTTGTGATCCTCCTGCCTCTGCCTCCTTCAGCAAATCCTACCGGCATGCGCCACCACTACCGTACTAGACCTGCCTGGATTGAGTCCACCAGGTTGATCTCAATCCTCAGGGGAGTCTTTGCCCTGGAGGAGATGGAAATGCGGGGTGGGCCGGGGGGAGGGGGCGGGGCGGGAGGGGGGAGAACGGGGGAATCTATGGCTGATATGTAAAGTTGAATTATATTGTAAAATAAAATAAAATAAATTTTAAAAAAGGCTTTGTAATGAGAAATATACTTTCAGCTCTACATTTTCAAATAGATATTACATCCATCATAATCTTTTTCATTATTTAAATTTTTGTTTTTTATAATTTAAAATATTTTCCTGTATTCATTTTTCTCTTTCCCTGATTCTCAAGGAACATGGTTCTGAATTATGTTAATGTCATCTTTTATAGGAAATTTATTTAAGTTAAATACACAGTCCAGTTAATAAATGATACTGCAAGGGACATATGATTGTGGTTAAGAAGGTTTGAAGGTCATTATTCTAGTCAAGTCGCAAAGACAGTGACTCCAATTGACCTGGGCAATGCACTGATGATCAGCCTTTTCCAGCCTCTGTGGCAGAAGTCTCCCTATGGAATCAAATGCTGCCTCCTGAGCCAGCCTGAGATACCCCTTGCTGAGGGCATTACAGAGCTGATTCACTATTGGAGAAGATGGCACACCTAATGGTTCTTTAATGCCATGTCTTCTTAAATGCATAATTTAAAACTCTGTGGTGTAATAATTTTTAATTCACTGCACAGGATTAAGGACAGGGCTGGAGATGGGTCCTTGACATCCCTCCAGTGTCACAGAAAATTTATTTAGATAAAATGGTATCAATGACAGATTCTCCCTTAGTTATGTAAGCCAACTCTGTAAGCTGTGTTCTAAAGCCTACAAATTTACTTGGATTGACTTGAGTCTTTATTTATAAAATAAGATGCAAATAAAATATATGTACTTTAAAATTAACAGTCAACTTTTAAAAACAAGTATAGCATTAAAGTTTTAAATTGCAGGTAGACTTGCTACTTGCTTCTAAGAATGCATTACATTATACTGCTTAAAGTGATCTTTTAAAATAAAATTTGAAGGTAATTACTACATCACATATTTGTATCCATAACAAAGCACGCTTATAAGAGAGAAAGCCTGTCTGAAACTGGTGTCTTTTATAGCTCCACAACTAAATAGCAGAGGTTTACAATTCAGTTTGAAGTTTGTGTTGCAGAAAAATAAAGGAATTCAGAGCTAAAGCAGCAGAGATTTCAGCCTTTTGTTGTTACATTTGCTTAGCTTAACGCAAGATTATACCGCCCTCTAACGGATTTTTTGAACCACTACAAACATAGCAAAACTCTGTAAGGACTATGAAGTTTGCCTTAATTGCTACAGGTATGACATCACATTATCATATTCCTGATGACTTAAAAGCCAGTTGATGTGATAATTGGTTAAAAACAACCTGTGTACACTCAGGTTGAAGTTGGGTTTCATTAGGCCAAAATCATTTGATAGTCTTTGTTTGGATAGAGTTTATGAATTTTTTCTCTTTCTCCAAATCTGAACATTTTGAATCATAACCATATTGCTAGCTATATTTTTATTCAAGTAGTGCTGAGATCAAGGGATTGGAATATTATGTCAAGGGTATAGTTTTCACAGTCAGATTTTTCTTTTCCTTCCTTCCCTCTATCCCTCCTTCTCTTCCTGCTTCTGTTTCTGCTGTGTGTGTGTGTGTGTGTGTGTGTGTGTGTGTGTGTGTGTGTGTGTGCGCGTGCGCACCGGGGTAATCCTTGATTGCAGACACAGCAGCATATTGATAGATAATAGCCTACTAATTAATACTGGGGGAGGGGAGGTAACTCTTCGTGTGTTTTAAGATATGTGATTACATACAGCAAATATTTTATTGCATAATTTGAGCTCGTAATCAGATTTTCAACTTAATTTGAACGTAAAATTAATGATTATTCTTCTTCCTTACCAGCATTAATATTTTATCCTAGTTAATAAGCTCAATTTTCATTTTTCTTTAAATGGCTGTAATTCAATAAAGATTCACTACATCACCTCCTTTCCTCCCTTCAGCATGGATGGAGAGCTCCCTTTCTGTGTATCCTCATGGGTATATTTCCATACAAATACATTACTTTTATTTTGAGAGTTCACTACAGGAATAAGCAATAATTCTGAGGAATAATTCAAGTTAATAAATTAGATACTCCATGATTTCCTTTACCTATTATAGAAACATAGTATAGTCCCTTTTCACTATTACTAGTAGTATGAATGATTTTCTAACACTACATATATTTTGCTAAATATTGTATACTATGCAGCTTAGGATAGACATATACAACATATATACTATACATGTATATGCTTCATATATATTATATATGCAATGAGAGAGTAGATTCAAAAATTCAGGATGATTAAACAACTTCATTTGTCTCTCAATGGTTTTTTGCTTTTACTTTTTAAAATAAAATCACATAATTTCCCCTCTCTCTTTCCTCTCTTCAACACTTTCCATATGACTCCCCCTCAAAATTCACACCCTCTCTTCTTAAATTATTCTTTCTACATATACACACAATGGATAGATACATAAATATAACCTGCTGAAGTCTGTTTAGTGGTGCTTGCATAGATATGATTGTAGAGTTGATAACTTGGTACTGGATAACCAATTATGGGGCTTACTCCTAGGGAAGACTAATTCATACTTCCTTCCTCAGTGGTTGTTAATTGACAGTAGTTCTTCACTTCCATGTGGGTCCCCATGAGATAGCTGCATTCCACGTTTAGATGTCAATTACTGCTGGAATTGTCCAGATCTTTTTAGGTAGCCATGTTGTTAGATTTCATGGATGTAGTTTCCTTTGCATAGCTAGAGAGTACAATCTCTCAGCATACTTCTGGTATTCTAGTTCTTATAATCTTTCTGCCCTCTCTTTAGTGATGGATCCTGAGGCTTATATACCTAAACTGACTCAAAGGTTCCCAAACCTTGATTTGCTCATGGTCAAGGTCAACAGAATCCTTTTCAAAACAACTAATGCACACAAGTGCCTGAGGTGTAGACCTGCAGGTCAGCTTGATGTATATACAGAGTCAACTAATGAGATGATATTGTAAAGGAGGACAGATGTACTAAAATGCCTCACATTCTGGAAATGAATGCAAGCTTGCAGAGGGTTTGAAGAAGTAGTAAGTGAGTCATGAGGACAGGCAATGACAGAATAAAGGTGGAGAAAAATTGCAACTGCAGGAAAATGTCCAGACATCATTAATGCGCCATTGGGAGTACGGGCATTAGCGTTGACCCCCTTCTTGGTGTGCCACGCTATTGCTCGTACTCACCACCATTGCATGTCAGCCCGTGTCAGAACCCTGGGTTGAGGAATAGCAAGCAAACAGCTCAGATGAGAAGCAGACCAACACCTTTTCTTATTTTCTGGGTGTTTTTTTTTTTTTTTTTTTTTTGGTTAGTCTGTTGTTTGGTTAGTTGGTATCCTTGCCTCTTTTCATCCTGACTCTTTTTATGTTATGGTGCAACCTTTTCTTGTCATTTCCTCTAATATTTTAGTAGTCTAGTTTCTCTGGTACTTTTTTATACAGCTATTTGCAGGTTTGTACAGTTTAGCCAACTGTGTTCTAACCTCTGTCTTACCAGAATAGATATTTTACAACTAACTGTCCCTCTTTTTCCTGCATCCATAAAATACCTTTCTTCTGTTTCCAACTCTATGACCGGACTCCTGCTCCTCCTCATGCTTGTTGTACTCCTCCCTCTCACACCGTGCTCCTCCTCATGCTTGTACTCCTCCCTCTCACACCGTGCTCCTCCTCATGCTTGTACTCCTCCCTCTCACACTGTGCTCCTCCTGAAGGTTTTCCTCATCCCTTCTTCATTCAGCTGCTTCAGTGCTGACAGCCCTTGCTCTGACAGCATTCCCCATACCACACTGTCTCCAAGACGTAGCACACCATTCTCTCTGTAACATAAGAAGCATAACGCAAAGGAGTCTTACAGTGAGGAAACGTCAAGACTCCAGATCAGTACGTGTGTGGTATCAATGCACCTCCCCCTAAATAGCTCCAGGAAATGCTGCTCCTATTGAAGACTCCTTAAGGAGGACTCACAGAAATGTCAACCACCAAATAGGGTTGGAAAAGGGTAATGTTAAAACTGGGAGACAAACCATCCAAACAGAGGCACAGTATACAACAAAGAATCACAGAAAAATATGGGATGACCTGCCATAGCCCGTTTCACATCCCACAACTGCTCTGTAATAGAAGCCAAAATCACTCATTTGGTTGAAATATCTAAGAAAGAATCCAGAAGCCTACTTTGACAAAATGAATGACCACATAAAAATCTTCAAATAAGCTGATGTACCAACTAATAGAATCTAAGATTTTTTTCACAAGAGGCTCTCCAAAGTGAATGAAATAGTAGTAAATTGGAAAAGAAAGACAAATATATAGAGGGAAAATTTATCAACCATTTGAGTTTGTCCTAAAATATCTTTATTTCTGATCAAATAGAGCTGAAAACACATGATCTTATGGGGGCCATTCTCATTCTAATCACCACACTGATCAAAGAAGATCGTGAACCATGACCAAGTGGGCTTCATGCCAGGGACACAAATTTGATTCAACGTACGCAGATCAATATACATATCACAACAAGAAATCCGTAATTATCTACCCCGATGCACAAAAAGCATTTCTTAAAGCTTACCATGCCTCATGATAAAAGTACAGGAGATTTTAGGAGTAGACAATATGTTCCTCAGTACAGTTAAGGCTATATATGACAAACCTGTAAGCAACAGTGCACTAACAGAAAAGCTATGGACATTTCCTTTAGAGTCAGGGGTGTCTACTCCATCCACTCCTATGCATTCCAGTGTTGAAAAACTCAGCTAGAGAAACAAGAGAAGAGAAAAATATAAAAAAGAACCAAGTAGAAAAGGAGGAAGTCAGGTTATCAATGTTTGCAGATTCTGTAATTAAAAAAACCTTTCACATTCTACCAGAAACTTTTAGAATAAAACATTTCCAATAAAGTTGTGGGCAAAAAAAATCAACATATGAAAATGAGTAGCTTTCACATAAACAAATAATGAATTTGCTGACAAAGGAATTTTTTTAAAATCACAATAGTTAAAAAAAATAGCTAGGAATACTACGTGGCTGGATACATGCTCTTCTAGAGGACCTGAGTTAGATTCCCAGCACCATGTAAGGTGTCTCACAAACCACCTGTAACTCCAGCTCAGGGAATCCATTACCTTTGGCCTTTGCTGGCACCTGCACTCACTAGGAAGTGAAAGGTATATACTATAAAAACTTTAAAACACTAACAAAGAAAAAGAAAAAAGGAAAAGAAATAAAAGGTGATGGAAAGATCTTCTACACTGTTGGGTTGGCAGAGTTAGTATTGAGAAAATGACTACTAAAAGCA
>CABHPQ010165596.1:34812-74121 GCA_902168405.1 Peromyscus aztecus | reverse complement strand
GTTTTATATAGGGGTGTGTCTGAATCCATTTTCTTTAACTGTGTTGTTGTTGTAGGAATTTGCTCGCCCTGATACACCGAATGATAGAATTTGTTGTACGTGAAGGGCCAATGTTTGAAGCTATGATTATGAACAGAGAAATCAACAATCCTATGTTCAGGTGTGCTTCTTTTATTATGTAATAAATCTATAACAAAATTTAGCATTAACTATTTTCAAGTGGCGTTAAATACATTCACATTGTTTTATAGCATACCACTTATTAGTTCATTTCCAGACATCTTTTCACCTTCCAGAACTGAAACTCTATAGTTATTAAAGAGTAACTCTCCATCTCTCCTCATAGCCCCTTGCAAACACCATTCTTTGTATTTCTGTCAATTTGACTACTTTATATATTTTTCTAAGTGTAGAATCATATAATGTTTGTCTTTCGGGACTGACTTGACTTCAGTACTTTCTTTTGGAGGCAGATGAGGCGTAGAGTGAGATGATCTCATTCTGTAGCCTAGGCTGGCCCTGTGCTTGCCCTACTTTAGTACTGAGATTTACAGGCAAAATCCATCCCCAGCTCCTTTTAAAGTCTGTGTCTATATTCTATACTTTAATTATCCTCAGATAGGTATTTGAAAGCCTTTTAGCTCTGTTTCTTTCTCTTTTGATATTGACAATATTTCCAAGAGTAGGCTAGTGAGACAGCTCATTGGGTTAAGGGCTCTTGCTGCCAAGCTGACAGCCTGAGTTCAGAATCCAGAACCCATGTGATGTAAAGAGAGAGCACATGCAAACAAATAAATCGTATATAGATGGATTTTTCCAAGGATAAATTTCTAAAAATAGTAAGATTTAGCTCTTAGCATTGTCTAGGAGGAAAATAACTTGCATTATGCTTTCCAGTGAAAGTCATAAGCAAGCTAGAATTGAGCAAATAGTTTGAAAGGAAATTGTTTATCATCTGAATTGCTTTATTTAAGACATTGATTTAATATTCTATTAAATAGGGTAAAAGCTTTTCAAATTACCTGTTGAGAAAATCTCTCTAGTATTCTAGTTTATCTTCTGACCTATGCTTTATAATGCCAGTTATGGCATGGTGGTGCACACCTTTAATCCTAGCACTTGGGAGGCAGAGGCAGGTGGATTTCTGTGAGTTGGAGGGTAACTTGTTGGTATATATAGTGAGTTCCAGGACAGCTATGGCTACATAGAGAGATCCTGTATCAAAACCAAACAAAAATTTTAAAATTATAAAAACAGTCATTCTGAGTGTTCATATTAGTTTTTAAGGCAGTCTGGGGCATGGGAAGGGTGAATATTATGGAAAATGAAAGGACTCCTTCCCTACCCCCATGCCACAGGGTCTTTGCTTTTGGTCTTTAGAATTAAGAGGGCAAATAATATTTCTCATTTGTTATTTCTCATTTGTTTTATTTAATTGATAGTAGCATTCTCTCTCTCTCTCTCTCTCTTTAATTGAATAGGCTTACAAGGAGCTGGTTTCATGTAGACACTAAAGTAGATAGCTCTCTCCTAAAGACTATGGTGTTTATTGTTTTTGTTTGTCTTGTTTAGGTTCTTATTTGAAAACCAGACACCAGCCCATGTCTACTACAGGTGGAAGCTTTATTCTATTCTGCAGGCAAGTAGGATCAGTTACTTTGTTGACTTTAACTCTGAGGTTAGAGCTTTCTAATAACTTTTTGGGTATTATTAGGGAGATTCTCCAACTAAATGGCGGACAGAAGATTTTCGTATGTTCAAAAATGGATCTTTTTGGAGGCCACCACCATTAAATCCATATCTTCATGGGATGTCAGAAGAGCAAGAGGCGGAGGCCTTTGTGGAGGAGCCTAGTAAAAAGGGAGCACTCAAGGAAGAGTAAGAGCTTTTCTGTTGTATGTTCCTTTAGTTGTCTGCTCTAACTCTTTCAAGCCGTAAGATAAAGTGGTATTCTCACTTGCCAGTGTTTAGCATGTTTTATTTCATATTTTAGGATTTTAGACATCTTGGATAAATACAATGGTAGATAACAAGAGTGTATCCTGTTGAATTTGTCTACCTCTTGATGAAATTAGTGATCACCTCTTAAACATAGTTGAGCTCTTTCTCTAGCATTGCAATACTTAAGGTTCTTAGAGAAATTACCTAGAGATTATTAGACTTTTTGCCAGAGTGCAAGATAAAAGCAGAAAAATTCCCGTGAAAGCCTTTCTGTAGTTTTATATAGAACTATAGAACTACTACTATAGTGTGTAATAGTTCTGAGATGGCAGCTAGGAAAACATTAATATTAGTGCACACCTAATATGGCTCACCTAATAAAAGCACTTGTTGCTCTTGCTGAGGACTTGGATTCAGATCCCAGCACCTACATGGTGGCCCACAACCATCTCTATCTCCAGTTCTAGAGCTCCCATGTCCTCTTCTGACCTCTGCACGCACACATGTTGTGTATGTATATACATACATGGAAATAAAACATTCAAACACATAAGATAAAAATTAAATCTTACAAAGAGTGTTCATTCAGAACTGGTATAATGAGTTAGCTCCATTTTAAAAAGCAGACATATTAAATAAGTGTTTAGAGGTTCTTTATACCTCGTGGAAAATGTTGGCTCAAAGACTTTAGCATGTAATGCTACATACTTCATTGCACGGTGTGGAAAGCTTAATACCCATTGCCTCAGTGCTTTGTTGGTGAGGTGGTTTTTCCTAGTGGGGTCCTTCAGTTGTTGAGTGTATTTGTTCCTTTAGGTTGATGTTCATACATTAGCTGTAGATCCAGTCCTTAGTCTAAATCTAGCTATCTTCTGGTTTTAGAAATGAAGGTTAAAGTTCTTATTACATTTACTTATTATATTTGTATATGTGTGTGTGCATGCATACTCGTGGTATGCATGTGGAGGCTAGGGGACAGTTTGCAGGACACTCTTCTTTCACCTGTGGGTCCTAGGGATGAAACTGGTTATCAGGCTTGGAGGCAAGTGTTTTTACCTGCTTTGCCATCTTGCTTTCCAGCTAAATAAAGTTTAATTGAAAAACAATGGTGCTCATTGCTTTGCATATATGTAAGGCTTCCTTGGAATAATAGCAGTAGAGGAACTGTTACAGAGACCATGTGATCTGCAGGACCTAAAATATTTGTTTTCCTTACAGAAAAAGCTTGTCCTACTTAATTCCTTGTAAAAGTGCTAATAAAGTAATACTTCCTCCAAAGAAAGGATATGGAGAACTGGAAGGTTTTTTATTTTAATGGGCATAGTAAGAGTGGAATACTTCTGGAGACTTTAAAATAAATGACCATAAAGTCACTAGAATATTTTGTTATTTTTAGAAAAAGTATTCTGCTCTATATAAGTTTTTAAAAAAATTGTAAATGGTCAGTGGTGGCACATGCCTTTGATCCCAGCACTCAGGAGGCAGAGATGGGTGGATTTCTGTGTGTTCAAGGCCAGCCTTGTCTACAAAATTAGCTCCAGGACAGTCAGGACTGTTACACAGAGAAACTCTATCTCCACCACCCTCAAAAAAAAAAAAAAAAAAAAAAAAAAAAAAAAAAATTGTACCAAATTTGGAGAGAACCTAACAAAACTCAATATCTGAGTAGGTTTTAAACAAACTAGTTTTTGTGAGGTGAACACAGTAACTGGTAAATTTACTGAGAAACACCCACAAGAAGCTAGTCTGTGAGCAGTAGTTATTGGTACGTTTGGAATGTTATGTTTAAATATTTATAAGTGAAAACTTATATTCAGACAGCGGGATAAATTAGAAGAAATCTTGAGAGGATTAACGCCAAGGAAAAATGATATTGGAGATGCCATGGTTTTCTGTCTTAATAACGCTGAAGCTGCTGAAGAAATAGTGGATTGCATTACTGAGTCGTTGTCTATCTTAAAGACACCTCTTCCCAAGAAGGTATTGAAATGATTTCTCTTTCTGAACTTTAGATAAGGGGGTAATAGTTGACTTTTTTTTTTTTAATTGGAATTAGCTTCTTTTTTACATGAAGAGCTTGATGGATGAAATATTTTCTATGTAGTCTTTTCTTTTGTCTGAGAAACTGGTTGAAATGTAAATAACAGATTGTATTCCTGCAAAAGTCGTGTTTGTAATGATGATGGATCTCATTGAGATTAATTAGTATTTACTATTAAGTTATAGCCAAACTCAAGGCATGAGTGTACAGGTCATTTTCTAGGTATGCTGTTGGCTATTGCTTTCCTTTTGTCTCATTTTGCATTACAGATTGCCAGATTATATTTGGTGTCTGATGTTTTGTACAACTCTTCAGCCAAAGTTGCCAATGCTTCATATTACAGGAAATTGTAAGTATGAGCTGATACTCTTGAGATGATGAATTTAAGGATAAGGAGATCAAAAAAGGATTGTTCTGTTAGTATTGTTCATTAACAAGAGATAATTTTCAGTCTGTGAGATGGCTCAGTGGGTTAAGATGTTTGCCGTGCAAGCCTGATGACTAAGTTCGAGTCTAGGAACTCGTGTAAAGGTGGAAGGAAAGAAATGCCTCCACAAAGTTGTCCTTTGACCCTGACTTCAGCCTCACTCCCACAATAATAATAAGTCAGAAAATTTAAAAGCAATTTAGTAGAATTTTTAAAGAAATGGACTTACGTTTATTGAACTAAACCAATGTAAGGTAAATTAGTCGTTTTTTGAAAACTTCTTTCAGTTTTTCTTATTAATGACATGTATTTGTGTCTGTGTATGTGTGAACATGGAACATGACCTATAAGTGGTCAGACGACAACTTGTGGGAGTTGATTTTCTCCTTCCACCACGTGGGTCTCTGGGATAGATTGCAAGTTGTCCTCCTTAACAACAGTGTTTTTATCCACTGAGCCATGTAGCTCACCCTTGTTTGTTTTTTTATTGAAGTGGGGTCTCACTCTAGCCCAGATTGCCTAGAATTTACTATGTAGCCTAGACTGACCTTAAACTTGTGGCGATACTCTTGCCTTAACCTTCCAGGTGCTGAGATTATAGTATGAACCACCATGCATTGTATTTTATTCCTTAAATATTGACAGAAGGACAAATAGGTGGCATTTTAAAAAAAATTAAAATTATGTATTTTGCCTGTTTAGCTACTTTATAATAAACATAAATAGCATAATAAATAATGGCATATGTAAAAGAAGAAACCAGCCGGGCGGTGATGGCGCACGCCTTTAATCCCAGCACTCGGAAGGCAGAGCCAGGCGGATCTCTGTGAGTTCGAGGCCAGCCTGGACTACCAAGTGAGTTCCAGGAAAGGCGCAAAGCTACACAGAGAAACCCTGTCTCGAAAAACCAAAAAAAACAAAAAAAAAAAGAAGAAGAAACCAAAGTTTTAACATCATTGTTTTCTTTTGGTAATCATTGTATTGATTTATTTTTTTAAAAGATTTTTTTAAATTTTTCCATATGAGTGCTTTGCCTGCATGTATTATGTGCATCTTATGTGTGCCTGGTGCATGTAGGCCAGAAGGAGTCAGATCCCCTGGAATCACAGTTACGATCTGCCATGTCCATCCCGGGATCTGAATGAACCTCAGAGCTTTTAGGAGCTAGCTTGCCAACCCTGTCTGTTGGTTTTCCTTGTTCTTATTTTCTAAAGCACAAGGGAGTTGTAGTGGGCATTGTAATTCATATGTAAATCTGCAGTTCCACAGAGCTCCCCTGTCTGTGTTTATTAAATGGTCAGCCTCAGGGAAAGGAATTGACTATAAAAGGAAATTGAGAATTATGGCCTGGACTGGGAATTGTAACTCAGTTGGTTGAGTGCTTGCCTGGCATGAAGAAGCCCTGAGTTTGATCTTCAGCACCACTTAAAACCAGGTGTGGTAATACACACTGTGATCCTGGCCGTCCAGAGGTAGAGGCAGGAGGATCAGCAGCTCAAGGTCATCTTAACTAAGCTATATAGTGAGGAAGAAACTGGGGACTAATTTGCATCTTAGTCTCTTTAGCTCTTTGAAGTTTCTCGGGCTCCCCTCTTTCTCTTTAACCCACCAGCACTTTTTATTGATAAAAATAGATTTTATAATCTACCCAGAAGCTGATTGACACCACTTTCTTGGCTGCCGGCCCAAGTTGCCATTGTCTTACCTGAATTACAGCAGTAGTCTCCTAACTTGTTTCTCTTCTGTACCCCCTGATCAGTACAGCGTCCAGGTCATCCTTTGAAATGAGTGGAGTTCAGTTTGTAGAGTGCTTGCCTGGTGTGCCCAAAACTCTTGGGTTTGATCCTCAGCACTTTATGAAATCAGATGTAGTGGTGTATGCCAGCACTTGGAAGGTGGAGGTGGGAGGATGAGAAGTTCATGGATATCCTTGGCTGCATGACAAGTTCTAGGTTAGCCTGTGCTACATATGTATGTATATGTGACTGTGTAAGTGCTTGTGCAGGTGAGAAAAGGAGAATGGGATCAGGAGATCTCTACTTTTAGTTCTTCCACTAATTCTTTTTTCCTTCTCTTATGTCACTTACCTTTTAAGTTTGCTATTATAAGACACAAAGAAGGAGGGCCAGATGGCTGAATTCATCCTAAATATAAAATTGCTTGCAAAAGGACACTGGTATTTTAAGTTTCTTAATTTGCTTTATGTGTAAGATGAGGAGTGGTTTTTCATTGGCTAGCAGACTGAAGAGAATGTGAGTTGTTAAACAAATTCTATTTTAAAGAATGTATTGTTTGAATTTCAGTTTTGAAACAAAGCTATGTCAGATATTTTCAGACCTCAATGCTACTTACCGTACAATTCAAGGCCATTTACAATCTGAAAATTTTAAGGTATGTATATTTTATTGTTTTTGCCCTGATGTGTCAAATGGAGGAGGAGGGCATTGGAGGGCTATAAAAGAATGTCAGACAAATATAATATTCAAGACTTGGATCTTTTAGAAATTACTCTTAAAATTCTTTAAATATTGTGTTGTCAGATAGTTTTTAGTTTTATGTTAATTATTTAGATACTTTTATTTTAAAAATTTTCTTTCATGATTTATTAGTTTTAATTATGTGTATGTGTCTCTTTGTGGATATATGCACATGTGTGTGGGTGCTTAGCTAGGCCAGAGGTGTAGGATCCCCCTGGACTCAGAGTTACAGGGAATTGTAAACAACTGATGTAGGTGCTGGGAGCTGAACTCAGGTCCTCAGAACACATTCAGAAGGCCATTTGTTTTATAATGGTATATGCAGTTTGTCTGGATTAGGAACATGCATTTTGATTATTCATGGTTGTTTAGAAAGTATCTTCAGGGCATTGATAGCTCAATTGATATCGTAGGTGGTAGTGATGTGAGGCCTGCTGTGGCATGGGGCCTGGAGTGCCGCCTCACTCTGTGTCTGCTGAGGTACCATGCTTGAGCTGGGGGGCAGCAGCCAGCCACATCCTCCGGAGATGTGGGGTGACCCAAAGCTTTGGCCTGTATCCCCTCCCCAGAAAATGGGAAGATTGAGTAGATTTAGTGGCCGCCTTCCATAGAATGCCACCAGAGGAGAAAGACACCACTGTACCCTAGTGTGAAGTGGGTCATTACGAAAGCAGAGTGCCATCTGAGACAGTTCTTCACAGCTGGGACCAGGTGCAGAACTTGATAGAAATAGAGTGGACATCACTGGTTTCCTAGTTTGCAGATGGGGGCTTGAAGGTGACCACTACTAGCTTAACAATTGTGGGAGCACAAAGAATGTCCTTGATAATGATTTGAAAATTTGGTCTTCAGAAGTTGTGTGGAAGATTTAAAATTTCTTGGAGTATGGGGAGTGCTGGACACTGTTATTGTTTAAATCATGAATACACATTTAAGACAGGCAGCTGGGAATAATTTTAATGAACTGCTTTGAAGGAAAAAAACCTATTCAGTTTTTTTAAATAACTGTATTTACTATTTTATAATGTAATATATTATATAATAATAAATATCTTATAATATAAAAATAAGTGTATATATTATATATAACATCTATATTTTTAAAATAACTACTATTTTATAATACAATATACTATATAATAATAAATATCTTATTATATATAATATAAAATAAAAAATCTTCTAAGATTTACTATTTATAGACTGGGTGGTGGTGGTGCAAGCCTTTAATCCCAGCACTCAGGAGGCAGAGGCAGGTGGATCTCTTTGAGTTCGAGGCCAGCCCGGTCTCGGCAAGCTCCAGGACAGGCACCAAAACTACGCAGAGAAACCCTGTCTCAAAAAACCAAACAAAAAAACCCCCAGTAACATTAAGCTGTAGGCTAATGTTAAGAAAAAGCCAGTCAATCTCCCCTGTCCCCAAGGTAGTAATTGAATAAGTGAATATATTATTGTGGGAAGAAGACTTTGCTGAGAAATTTCTTTAGCTTGGGAAGTTGTCCCATGACCCTATTATATAGATATTTGTCTTAGTTAGGGTTTTATTGCTGTGAAGAGACACCCTGACCACAGGAACTCTTATAAAGGAAAGTATTTAATTGGTGCTGGCTTATAGTTTCAGAGGTTTAGTTCATTATTGTCATGGCTAGAAGCATGGTGGCATGCAGGCAGACTTGGTGCTGGAGAAGGAGCTGAGAGTTCTATATCTGGATCTACAGGCAGCTGAAGGAGACTGTGTGCCATACTGGATGTAGCTTGAGCATAGACGATCTCACAGTAACAGACTTTCTCCAACAAAGCTACACCTCCTAATAGTGCCACTCCCTGTGTGCCAAGCATTCAAACACATGAGTCTATGGGGGCCATGCTTATTTAAGTCACTACAATATTCAAACAAATCTTTTAAAATTTTTTTTAGTCTTAAGTTTTGATTATGAGTTATACTTTATAGAAAAGTATAGGACATGTGCAAAGGAAAGTGTTTGCCAAGACTTCATTGGGTCATAATTGATTCAGGGTAAAGCTTGATTGCTTTGGTTTCTAGTGGTCAGAAGGTACTGTGAGATTGTTTTTTAGAATGTGGCTCACATACACTATGGACAACATGAGAGTTGACCTTAATTAAAAAACAAGTGGTCTTCCCCTCCCATCCCCCCACCCCCTGTATTTTTAGGCCTTTATCCTTTTTACTTGGAAGATAACATTGCTTTAAAAATTTTGGAAATGACATATATATTCTCTTTAATTTGGAAAAAAAAAGATCTAGCAACTTAAAGGAAAATTCAGCAAATCACAGTGGTTATCCTCATGAACTGAAGTTTGAGACATACTGCCTCAACTAGTCATTCACTTTCTATTTTCTATTTATTTAGCAACGGGTAATGACCTGCTTCAGAGCATGGGAAGACTGGGCAATCTATCCAGAACCATTTCTGATCAAACTTCAAAATATTTTCTTAGGACTTGTAAATATCATTGAAGAAAAGGAAACAGAGGTAGGTATTCTGTACTTAAAAATTGGTCTGAGGAGTGCATATAACAGAAGTGCCTCTGTTTACCATCAAATAACCCAGGAGTCAATGTTAGATATGTCAGGGATTTTCATTGTTGTGTTCTTATTTGATAGTGGCTTTTTTTTTTCCTTTTTCTTTCTTTTAATAACAAGAAAAGATTTGTGATATATTAGTAGAAAACATAATACACAGAAGTCCCTCAACTAACAAGGGGTTCTTCATAAACTTACTGTAAATAAATTATCATTAAGTTGAAGATACATTGTATACTTGTATCTATATGACTGAATCTGAGAGCTTAGCCTAGCCTACCTTGAATATCTCATAGAGCTTAAATTAACCTATAGCTAGGCAAAAATGATCTAACAGGAAACCCAGTTTTAAAGAAAGTATTGAGTATCTCATTTAACTTATTGCAGACCTGCCATCAAAAATGATGGCAACGAAACACTGTAGATAGATAGTATTTGTCCATGTGATCAGATGGTTGACTGGTACCCATAACTAAGTGCCACTGCCCAACATCATGGAAACACCACACTGTATATCGCTATCTGAAGAAAAGATCATAATTGAAGTTATTACTAAGTGTGTATTGTGTTGCACCATTGCAAATTTTCAAAAAGTCAAACCATCAAGAGTTGGGGATTGTTTCTGTATAAAAATTTTGATTATGTTAAAGTCAACTCAAAAAGTAAACATAGACTTGGAAGATGTAGCATGATGGTACCGAATTGTGTTCACCATCATTCTCTTGCTTTTTCCCTCCTAAATGGTTTGTATATCTTTCATCTTCATTTCTGGTAGTAATGCATGAATCTCTTTGTTGGTGAATTGAGGCTATTCATGTTTAAGGTTATTATTGAGAGTGGTTTCCTAATTGTTATAATCCTAATTGTTCATTGTTTGTTTGTTTTCCTGTTTGTTCTTGAGTTTCTCCCCTCTTAGGATCAGAGTTTGCTGGTTTATGAGGTTGGATATGATGGATTCTTTCCTATTTTTTCTTTGTTTATATAGTCCTGTCCTGAAATTTTTTTCATTCCTGGCTCTTGTGATTGAGACTGTCTTCCTCTTCTTGTATATAGTATTTAAATATCTTTTGCAGTATGGCTTGGCGCTTGTGAACTGCCTTAGTTTATGCTTGTCTTGAAATGTTCTATTTCTCAGTATTTAAAATAAGACAGATTTGCTGGCTATAGCACTTTTGGTTGGCAGTTATTTACTTTCAGGGCTTGATTTGTATCATTCATTGCTCTCCTGCTTTTTTGGGGTTGCTGAGAGATTTATTACTCTGATGCTTCTGCCTTTGTGGGTGAGTTAACAATTTGCCTTTACACCTTTTACTGTTGCTGCTTTGCTTTGTATTTTAATGTCTTGACCACGTGTGCCACAGAGAGGTTTATCTAGTCGTATCTGTTGGGGTCCTGAGTGCCTTGTGTGTTTAAAAATCTGGATTTATGAAATTTTCCACTCCTAAGTGTCACTGATTCATTAATTCACTGTGCTTTTAGTGCTTATCTCAACTTGTCCTGTATCTTGGGGATGGTTAGGTTTGGGCTCTTGGCCATATCCTAGAGTTCTTAGATGTTTGTGGTCTTGGTCATTGATTCCTTTGTTTTCCTTATTGATATTTGAGTGCAATATTTCATCCATGTTGTCCACTACACCTGATATTCTTTGTTCTGCTTGGTAGAGTCTATTGGTGATGCTTCCTGCTGTTTTGTTTTGCTTTAGATTTATTTAATGTATATGGGTGTTTTACCTGCATATGTGCATGTGTACCACATGTATGCCTGGTGCCCACAGAGATCAGACAAAAGAATCAGCTCCCCTGGAACTGAAGTTAGTGATGATTAGGAGCCACCATGCGGGTGCTGAGAATTGAATTTAGGTTTTCTTTCCAACAGCAAGTGTTCTTCACCATTGAGCCAGCTCCCCAGTCTGCCCCCTACAAACACACACAGACAACTAAAACAAATAAACAAACAAAAAAACAAAGACAAAAAAAAACCTAAACCAAAAAAACTAACCTCTTTTTAAAACTATTTAACTTTATAATGTGGGCAGGCATGCGGGCATGTACTTGACACAGCTCATGAGGAGAGTCTAGAGGACAGTCTGAACGTTCGTCAGTCTCTCTTGCTCACCTTACTTAGTCCAGGGATTGAACTCAGATTGTGAAGCCTATTTGCAAGTGTCTCACTTGCCATATCATCCTGCTGACTCACTGCTATCAGTTTTATTTGATTCATTGAGGCTTGCATTTCTAACTTTTTTAAATCCAGATTGTAAACTTTCTTAACAGTTTTCCTCTCTATTGCTCGTATTTACGGCCTGGTTTGTATTGTTATGTTTACAAAAAAACTTTGTCTTCTGACTTTTAACTTATATCAGGATCTGAGTTTCCTAGTGGAGGACTTAGGATCTTTGGGAGGCCCTTGACTTTTATCTTTTTTGTGTTGCTGTGTTGTAGCCTATGCATCTGTTAGGTGTGACTGTCCTTTTGGGTCTTTGTAGTAGGGAGTCTTACTGAGCAGCCCTCTTTTGGAGGGCTCAGTCTCCAATACTCTTTGGTGAGATTGAGGTAAATTGCTTTTGGAAGCTAGACATGTATTTGGAAGCTATACATGTATTTGCTTCTGTTCTTCTCCACAATGTTTTCACCTCCATGGATATTCCTGACCCTCCTTTACCTGTTATTGATGGGGAGACAGCCGCACCTTCTTAAACTTGTTCCGGTGTCTTCAGTGTACAGTGTCCTCCTGCCACTGCTCTTTGTACATGTTCTTCTGTCTGGACCTTGTGTGTCACCAATGTAACTTCAGGCTCCCTTCTGACTTCTTTACACGAAATTTAATTATTCAGTAGTATAATAAGATGCTGATGTACCCTTTTAATCTATTGTTCTGATAGATTTCTTTTTCAAACAACAAAAACCTTTACTAAGTTCTTTGACAGAAGAACCAAGCCCGATTTTGTTCATCCTTGGGTCACAGGCTAGCTGACCCCAATAATAAGCACCTAGTACATATTAGGTAAATAAATGTATAGATAATTGCTGCCTTGGTAGGCTGGATGATAAAGCATGTGTTTACATTGTGTCTGGAAATATGGATCTCCACGTTAATGTAATAGAGATTTAAGAAGTCGAGAAAATACTACAGTAGTGCATGTTTCTGTAGGATGTGCCAGATGACCTTGACGGTGCTCCCATTGAGGAAGAGCTTGATGGTGCTCCTCTGGAAGATGTGGATGGAATTCCCATTGATGCCACTCCCATTGATGATCTCGATGGAGTCCCTATAAAAAGCCTTGATGATGATCTGGATGGAGTGCCTTGTAAGTTCAGATTTCAAACACTAAAGCTAACAGGTTTAATTGCCAAAATGCTTTATTTTCTCACATGATGTTCTGGAGAAATGTGGAGAAATGTTTTAATTTTTGACTATGTCAAGTTACTCTCCTTTTCTGATATTTTAGAATTTTAAAAGGAAAGGGCTCTCTTATGGTCATCTTTCTCTTTTGGACTGTTACTCTCCTGTAATAGTAGCAGATTTCCTTTTTGTGTCAGTTGTCTGAAAGCTATAGGCAGTAACTTGTGTTTGTTTATAGCCATAATGTCAGATGCCCTGTGTCATCTGTTCTCTGGCCTAAAATTATATTAAACCGTTGGATAAAGTATGAACTTTGCAGCCCCGAAAACATTTATTTGTTTGTTTATCTCCCTGTCAGCTCCATATGTTTAAAGTGTTACCTGAATTTTCTGGGTAGTAGTTTCTTTATGCCCATTTTCTGCCTTCCTGTTCATGCTTAAAGTCACCCACTACCAACTTCAGTCTGCAAATATTAAATGGAAAGTTCCAAAAAATTGACAAGTTTTAGGTATCATAGTACATTCTAATGGTTATTCTCTTTCATGATTGTTTTTATTACATTTTTACTGTGCCTAATTTATAAGTGTGTGTGGACAAGAAAACATAGTCAGTGTATAGTTCAGAGCTGTTCGTAGGCTCAGGCACTCTAGAGGTCTTGGAATGTGTCTGCTATGGGTAGAAGGGCTTACTTTGCACTGCTTAGAAATTGGGTCTGGAGCAAAAAGTGAGTTCATTATAATCCTTGTTCTTGATACTGTCAGGGTTTATTCTACATGTGGACTTACGTCTGCTAGGTTTTTGGTAAGGCCATTAGTTTGAGTCATCACCTAATATATTTAATAGCTCATCTTTTCTTCAATAGTGGATGCAACTGAAGACTCAAAGAAGAATGAACCCATATTTAAAGTAGCCCCGTCAAAATGGGAGGCTGTAGATGAATCTGAATTGGAAGCACAAGGTGAGTAAATTACAAATATTGAGCTTTTAAACAGTTGTGTACTGGGATAGTGGTATCATTCAGTGGTGTAGTACTTGCTTAGCGTATGTATGGCACTGGGTTGAATCTCCAGCAATTAGTGAGGGGGAAATTAAGTTCTTACAATAATTATTGGTGCCTTTGTATGTGCATGTGTATGTTTTCTTTTTGTGTAAAGTCTTTGTTTTCAGCTTTCACACTCAGTGCTACCGTGTTTTAGGTATATCATAATCATTCATTGATTGTTGGCGCTCCTGTAGTAATTGTTTTAGATCCTTCTGTTTGGAAGCTTTGAGAGTACAGTCAGAAATCATGAAAACCTTTCAGGCTAAGGTATTTCAATAGAGTCTAGTTGGGAAGCAGCATCCATTTGGAAAGCTACTTAGGGGTCAGTTTCAGAGAAACTGAGCTTTGACCTCCCATAATGTTTATTAGATCCAGTTTACATTTACCTTTCTCTTTACACTTACTTGGTATCTGTTAATATTTGTTGGTCTGATCAAATAAATCTTGCCATTCACCATAGAAATAAATGTAACTGTTTTTAATCATTTCTGAGTTTGCATAGATATCATGTAGGTATGAGACAAGAAGGTGTAGTGTATAGTACATGAAGAAGAGATAAGCTTAAGATGAGTTTCTGTAATATAAACTTTTAGCTCTAAAGCTGGACTTCTACTGTGCTGTAGCAAAAATGCTTACCTCCCTTTCCCCTGCAGCTGTAACAACTTCTAAGTGGGAGCTATTTGACCAGCACGATGAATCAGAAGAAGAAGAAAACCAAAAGTAAGAATCTTAGGTTTCACACATACCCAGTTCCCTGCACATGTATACTCCCTTTTTCACTGACAGGTCTGGTTGAAATAGTAGTGAAGAGGAAAACTTCACCTTCAAATCCTTGGGAGAGAATCATCTTTAGTCTGCATCGTTTTTCCAGTGAAGGAAGAGCTTTGCTGTCTGGTCTTTGCACCAGGCTTCACCTTGCTGAGTTTTCTTCCTGAGGCTATACATTTCTGCCTTGTAGCTCCTAATGCATTAGTTGTATTTGTTTTACGTTTTTGTCATCAAATACTGTTTTAGAACCACAAAAAAGTGATTTTTAAAATGTTAAGTGGGAAGATTATATTCCTTTCCTTTTGGATAGTGCATTGCTAATACTATTTTATTATTTTAAATGTTTAAACATGTCAGAAGAACTAAGAATGAAGGGGGAGGACCTTTGTGAGTATAAAGAAATTATGATTTTGATGGTTTTCTCCTTTGTAATCACCATAGAAATATTTTTGCCTTTGGCATAATGGTGGTAAGAACTTAAAGTTTGTATTGATAAGTTTTAGGATGCTTCATACTTTTTAAAGTCATTGTGTGAATATTGAGTTTTATAATAGGAACAATTGGTGTCAAGATTATTCTAGGAAGAGTTTTTTGTTTTATAAAAACTATAGTCTTTTATCCTCAGATGGAAGAAGGAAAACGGGAAAGCCCTTTTGCTGGCCCAGCACAGAAAGTGCATTTGTATGCACTTGGTAAAGGGACTGATGGGTTGCAAGGCAGTGTGCTCAGGCAATAGTTTGTAGACAGTTTGATGGCATGAGGGAACTGACAGTGATCTTGGTGTGACCGGAACAAGTTGGTAGTGATGAGATACTTAGAAAGTCAAAGTGTGGCTTACCAATGGCGATGGCTCTCTGCAACTGCAGAGTACTAGAGTTGAATGCTTTGAAACTGTTTTCGTTGACGTTTTATGTCCGTGACTCTGTCATTAGCAACATCTCAAAATGGTAGCATAAACATATACTGCACTGATCAGGTAATTCTTTAATTTACAGTGAAGGGTAGAAAGTTCATCAGATAACTCCAGATACGTAATTAGGTTCATTTTCTGAAAGCATTAGGGGGTTTTGGGCATAAAATTGATTTTTGTGTTACTGTATGAGAGTGTTTTAATATTGATGTGGAAGTAATCATTTGTAGAAACATGAGTCAGAAGTAGAATTCATATTTTTCATTTTTCTTAAAACCTCCAAGTAAATCATGTTAGTATAAATGTAGTTCATGAAACTGCAGTGCAAGAAAAACTAATTTGCACATAGCTTTCTGGTCCTTCAGAATTTTTTACAGCTCACTACTGCTCTCTAGTGGCTGGATCAGAAATGCCTTTTGGCTGAGGGCTGCTTCATATGATAAACTTGCATTTTCAGTAGAGATGGAATTTAAAGTTAATACTTGTAACAGATGGAAAGAAATGCTAAAAATAATAGCATTTGTAATGAGTTTGTTACAGATTTAGAATTTTGAAATTCCATTTTTCGTAAAATTATAGCAGGAAGCTGTGGCTCAGAGGTTACTAGCACTTGTTGCTTTTGAAGAGGACCTTGATTTGATTCCTAGTACCTGCATTGAGGTTCACACATATCCTTAACTCAGTTCCAGGGGCTCTAAAACCCTCTCCTGATGTTCATGGGCAACAGGGCGTGCACATGGTACACATACATGCATTCAGGCAAAATACTCATACACATAAAATAAAACAAATCTAAAACAAAAGGAAGTACAGACTTCATAAACTGTGGGAGACCAACCCCCACATTTATTTACCTCAGGGACTCTTGAGGAATGAGGAATAAGAGACTTAGTTAGAAATAAAGAGGGGAGAGAAACGCAGGATAGCCTTAGGTGGGTCTGGATCCTTATCCACCAGTCAACAGCTTTATTCCAAAGGGCTATTTATAATAATGCCAAGGGGAGGGGCAAAGGACCTCCCCCTAGCTAGGTACAGCCAAGTGTTGACCCTTACAAACACCTGATACTCAGGCCCGTGGTCCAATCAACCTCTTATGCAGTCCTGCTGGGTACAGCCACTAGGAAACCTAGTGGGCTCCAACAATAAACGTATATAAAACAAGAACTGAATGAAGAGCTAGCTTTCAGGATCAGCTATAACATAATAGTTGAAGTTTTCTAATACTCAAGCTTTATATGGTGCTTTAGTATAATGTGCTAATCAGTTGAGGTCCTTATGTGTTGGATTGGTTGTGTTATGGTGAATGTGACAATTCATTTATTTTCCAGAGTATAGCCTTTGTGGAAGGAGGGTAAACATTTGGCTTTTAAAAAACAAACCTTTAATGGCTGGGCGGTGATGGCGCACGCCTTTAATCCCAGTACTCGGGAGGCAGAGGCAGGCGGATCTCTGTGAGTTTGAGGCCAGCCTGGTCCACAGAGCGAGATCCAGGAAAGGTGTAAAGCTACACAGAGAAACCCTGTCTGGAAAAACCAACCAACCAACCAACCAACCAAACAAACAAACAAAAACCCCCAAAAAACCCAAACCTTTATGAGTTCACTGAACTGAGTAATGTAACATGCATTGGCTATTCATTTTATTTCCCTGCATGACAGTGTTACAGAATAAAAAGCACACTGATAACATTAACACAGAATTTTTTAAAAGCATGATTATATTATTATATTGAAACTCAACTTTTTCTGTAGAAGGAAATGTTTTTCAGAACAGTCTAAAATATTATTTGACCAAATATTTGCAGAAAATGTTTTAGATGTTCTACAATATCATTTAAGTTCCAAGACAATGAGAAACAAGTACCCAAACTGTAAAATACAATATTTTGTTTTCCCTACTGTGACATGCAGTATATTCTCTATTTCCAAAGTCAAGAAGAAGAAAGTGAAGATGAAGAAGACACTCAGAGTTCCAAGTCAGAAGAACATCATTTATATTCTAACCCAGTCAGAGAAGAGATGACCGAGTCTAAGTTCTCTAAGTACTCTGAAATGAGTGAAGAGAAACGGGCTAAGCTTCGTGAGATTGAGGTTTGTATTGCAGTAAAGTTAAAACTACTTCCGTGGCCTTTAACGGTCAACACCGAATTGATTTCCCCTTGGCATGGCATTCTCTGCTCGGAAACCTCCAGACAGGTTAACATTGCCTCTTAGTTCAAGGATCCCTTTTTCTGAACACTAGCCTTGTTTTTCTCTCTAGATTTGTTTCCTGTCCTGATTATCCCTGTGATTTTACTTAGGATGTGTGTATGTGTGTGTTTTGTCCTCTGTTTGAATACATGGCATATAGGAGAGCCTCTGAGGAAATGGATTCCAAGGAATAGGAAAAACCATTCAATTTTAAATGCTTACCATATATAACTAGGAAAAAGTAAAATGTTTTCTGACACATTCAATTTAGGTTTACATTTTCTTAATTATAGTGGTTTATTTGAAAAGTTTCATGACAGGGTGCAAGTATACATTGCCTGAGTCTTAACATTAAGAAGAAAAAAAATAGATGGGCAAGCCCAAACTCTCTCAGGGAAATTTTCACTCCTCCCTTAGTCCTTTCTTTGTACAATGCTCTTTGTTTTGTGTCTCAGGCTGCTTGGACTTTTTGAAGAGAAGCATTTGGGGAACTTTAAAATAAATGGTTTCTATTAGCATATATTAACTATATATAATGAGTTTCATAACATTTTCATACATGGATTTAATGTATTTTAATCATATTCAACTTCCATTACCCTCTTGTGTCCCCCCCCCCCCCCCTTGAACCCCCTCCTGTTTCCAACCAATCTTACTCGTGATTGTGTGTGTGTGTGATGTGTGTGTGTGCGCGCGCGCCTGCGTCTTCCAATGAATTTTCGTTAGATTTGCTTTGGGATCTTGAGTGGTAAGAGCTTATTTACAGGGAAGTCTCTCCTTCACATGACAACCTTTAACTGTTACAGATGCTCAGGGGAGGGACAGGACCTCATGAGGAGAGAAACATTATTGAGTGCTCAGGGTGGTCAACTTTCCCAGCAAAATAACCAGTTAGTCTAGAACTTATAAAGATGTGTGAGAGTCCTCAATCCATAGTACCCATTAATAGTAACACTGAATGCCTGCTGTGTGCCAGCACCTTTCTTATGATACATACTGTATTGATGATCTCCTTTCTACTTCTCTACATATTCTTCCCTATTACCTCTTTCTCCAACATCACCAAACCAAAGAAAGCATTTTGTTTTAACCCTGTGCAGAATCAGCATGATTCCAATTTGTCAGAATAGATAAGAAGCTTTTAGTTAGTAATTTAATTCATTTCCCCTATAGGACACACCTTTGTTCCCTTAACAGTTTTAGGGGAATAGGGCGTTGCATAGCGGTGAACACACTCACTGTTGCATCTTTTTCATCCTGTGAAATCTTTTGTAACTCACTAACCCCTCTGTCTTCCTGAGCAGCTCTTCCTACTTCGACAAACTACTAAGAGTAGAAATGAGCTATGCATGTTTATAACGTCAGACGCTTGGGACCCTGGGGCAGGAAGGGTATAAGTTCGAGACTTACCTGGGCTACCTAGTGTAGCTGAAGCTTTCCTGTGTCCCATCCAGTCCACAGCTGCTCAGACCCAAGTAAACACACAGAGGCTTATATTAATTAAAACAGTTTGGCCATTAGCTGAGGCTTACCACTGACTAGCTCTTACACTTAAACTCAGCCCATTTCTGTTAATCTATATGTTGCTATGTGTTCCGTGGCTTTACCTGTGTGCCATTACATGCTGCTCCCTGGAAGGTGGGCTGGCGTCTCCTCACTCAGCCTTCCTCTTCCCAGAATTCTCCTTGTCTGTTTATCCCACCTATACTTCCTGCCTGGCTACTGGCCAATCAGTGTTTATTAAACCAGTGTACAAAAACATTATTCCACAGCAACCTAGAGAGTTCAAAAACAGCCTGGGCAGATTGTCTCAAACTAAAAAGAAAGCAACAGAGTGTGTTTGGAGTGGGTGGGGGTGGGGGTGGGGGAGTGGTTCTTGGGGGTGTGGTTATCTACTAGGGTAGTTGTTTTAGCATATAAAAGACTGGTGCTTCAGTCCTCAGGGCTGGGGAGGACAGTGTACAAATAAAGACTGCATTTGACAAGAATACATTTTCTTGATCTTTGGAGTGTCAGTATAGGGCTGGGGGATGACTCTGTGGGCAGAGGTGCCTGATGGCACACATGGTGGAGAGCCAGGCCCTAATCAGACCCCACTTGAATTGCTGTGGCTGTCTGTGTGCACACCCAAAAAGAAATGTTTTTAAAGATGCCAGTACAGACTGCCTAATTCTTTTCAGATGTTTTGTTTCCTTACGAATATAAAGAGAAGAAAACCACATAATGTAGCTTTGTTAGCTGTTTTTTTGTTTTGTTTTGTTTTGTTGGGGAGGGTTTCGAGACAGGGTTTCTCTGTGTAGTTTTGTAGCCCAGGCTGGCCTCGAACTCAGAGATCCGCCTGGCTCTGCCTCCCAAGTGCTGGGATTAAAGGCCTGCGCTACCAACGCCTGGCTGTTAGCTGGATTTTATGAGCATTATTATTTCCAAATTCTGTATGTATGTATGTGGTATATAGTGTGTGTGTGCACTGTATGTGATCTTTTGTAGTCTGCTTCCTATCCGTATCTCTCCAGCTCTCATAGTACCTACCTGTCTCATAATTCGGAAGATAAACCAAATCCTAGTTTAAAAATGCAGGTCTTAGCTTCATCTTGGCAGTACCTAAATTCTTCTCCATTGTCACTCTGAGACATTTAAGTCATGGTACAGAGTTTCACAGCTGGCAGCAGATTGAATTAGAACTCTAGTCTCACAAACTTTGTTTCCATGCTTTCTTACCTTGCTTCCTTGTCCCTTTGTGTGTCAGTTTTTTGGTCTTAAAATCCAGTGCCTTTGTTAGAGAACTGTTAAGTAAAGAATAAAGTTCTACATTAGTTTCCCTAGGTAGTTTTATTATGTACTGTATTTTATACTACGGTTTTTCTTCCTTTCCCCAAATGCGTCTTAATAAAGATGCCTAACAGCTAAACATACTTTAAATCTGGGACTAATAAAAACCAATGGATTTGTCTTTCACAATACTAGTATTCTCTACAAAAACACTTGAAATCCTACAGCCATGTATTGTGCTGACTGGATGCCACTTAAGAGTGGCACTTGGGCTGGTGCTCTCTTTCCTGTACTGCTTTCCCTGGTTCTGCCAACAGGGGATGGGGGAGTAGAATGCTGGGAGCCAAGTGGAAAGAAGGTCTTTGATGGTGGTGGGGAATTTTTTCTGCCTGTTCCTAACGAAGGAAGGACTGTTGAAGTGAGAATGTGAGCCTGGTTGTTGTCCCAAGGCAGCAGGAATAATTAGTAAGCCTTTGCATTGACTATTTCCTTTTGTGTTGAGAAGTGTGGTCACTCTTTATGGGTATCTTAACTTGCATTTGGGCCTTAGTTAGGCCCTATCATCAGAAACTCTTTAAGGTGGGATTTAATAATGGTTTCAGAAAATACTTTTAGCCATATTTGGTGGCTGATGCCTATAATCCTTGTACTGGAGAGTCAGAGATGAGGAATTAGAAGTTTGAGTCTAGCTTGACCGCATAGTGAGACTGTCTCAAAATAAAACAGGCTGGGAGACAATGCAGTCTGTACAGTGCTCACCATGCAGATCTGAAGACGACCTGAGTTAGTCCTAGAACACATGTAATGCTGGCTTGCTGTGGTGCCCCTGATGTTGCAGCACTACACTGCCCCTCGAGGAGGAGGCAGGAGTTGCAGAGTCCGCTGGCCACCCAGCCTGTTCTGATTGCTGAGCTCCAGGTCCCAGTGAGAGACTATCTCAAAAACAGAACCAAACAACAACAAAACCCAGGGAGGTTGATGGCCATCCTAAGGAATAATAACTGAGGTTGACCTCAAGTCTACACACACACATCCACAATTATAAATATACTCCCTCCTCTAACATTCAGTTTGTTGTTTGATTCATAGATTCATGGCTTAGTTTTCAAACCAATTTCCCAATGTTACAGTCTAAGCAACAGAATTTGGTTAGAGGAGGATTCATACAGTGGCGAACTCAGGGATTTGCGTCTTCTTGCTTTTTCTCTCAGTTTAGTGTCTGTCTTTTAAAATGTGTAATTCATCAAAACATGAAAAGTACAAAGGCTAATTTTACGATTTTTTGAAGGAATAAATGGAGAGACCTTAAGTCCCTGGTTTATAGAACCCTGCTATGGAAGTGAGATAGGTAAAAAAGGTCAAAATCAAAGAACTTACAAGATACAGTCATGAATTCAGACAGTGTGACAATACTTCTGTTTTTTGTGGGGCGGGGAGAGGATTAGAATCTTTCTCCAACGCACAGGCTTTATTTCCTAAATGCTTCAGTAGCATGTAGTCTGTTTGAATGGCAGGCATATCACTACAAATAGCAGAGCGAGATGGTCGTGTGCTAAGATCTTCATCTCTTCAGTAAAACAGGGTTGGACAGGTTTGGAATGTCCGAGTACTTCTCTCCTCATCACTCTCCTTCCCTTAGTTGAAGAGGAGACTACTGTCATCTTTTAAAATTTCGTGGGACATTTAAACTCCTGGATGCTTCAAACAGTTTTTATTTTAATAGTGTGTGTGTGTGTGTGTGTGTGTGTGTGTGTGTGTGTGTGTGTGTGTGTGTATAGGGTGTGTATAGGGTGTGTATAGGGTGTGTGTAGGGTGTGATGAGAGAGGAGAAAGCAGATGCATTGTGTGGAAGTCAGAGGTCAGGGGTCAGCTCCCTCATACCTTGCTGAGACAGGGTCTGTCTTGCTATTTCTGCCATTCTGTATACTCCAGGATGAAACAGCTGCAGACATTTTATCTTCTGAGCCATCATTCCAACCCTAATGTCTTTCTTTAAGTTTAAAATATATCAAGTTCAAAAAGTTTTAAAATTACATTTATTATTTTGTATATGTGTCACATGTGTATATCACAACCGTCAAATGGAAGTCAAAACAGCTCTGGTGCTCTCTTTCCACCATGTAGGTCCCTGGGATAGAACAGGTCATCATCAGGCTTGGCAGCAGGCACCTTTACCCACTGAGCCATCTCGCTGGCCCACATTATCTTTCTCAGTAGTCTTTACAGAATTGTAAAAATTTTTACTCTGGCATGGTGATGCAGACCTGTAATCACAGCACCCAGGAGACTGAGGCAGAGGGTCACAAGTTTGAGGCCAGCCTGGGATACATTGTAAGACATTGTCTCCAGGAGTAGGGGGTGGTCAAAGTATTTCAATCTCCAGAATAAAATGTGAAATTAGTCTCACCTTTTCTTTTTCTGTTACTGATTTTATATATATATATTTGAGGGGAACTGTGGGGGTGGGTACAGGCTTTCAGATTATTATCCATTGCAAATGTGTGTGATTCTGATTTTTGCATATAATTAGCCAGAAATCTTAGGATGACTATGTAAGTGGTGTACTAGCATGCTACAGGGAATATTCATCATATGCATAGCTTAGGGCATTCTAAGGGATCCATTTTAAGAAATGGAACAAGAAAGTCTGATCTTTTGTAAGTCAGCATCTACTCTTCTTGTCTTAACCGGTCTGCACAGTCGAATGGTTTGACTCAGTGCTCTGAGGTCAGTGGTGCCCTGCTGTCAGCAGAGTGCAGCTTCAGACCGTGCCGCTGGGGGTTTGTTCTAAGGAGCGGGAACCAGAACGCCACTGTTGTTTCCTGGCTGCTTTCAGCTGTTTTCTGTTGATGTCCTGACTCTTTAGTCTTGCTCCATGTATGCTTGCCTGCACTCACTTTGTCCTTCTCATTTGGAGAGCTAGGTCACAAATTCATTGTTCTTAAGGATGTGAAACAGTCTATGGTTTTAGTCCTCTCTTGCCTGAGGACATGTATGTTGGTGTTTGATGGCCTGGATTTTGTGTGGTGGGTGGGCTTGTCTGGCAGACTTTCTGTTGAGGTTGTATTTTGATCGAGTCCTAACCAGTCACTGCTTTGCTGTAGGAGAAAAGCAATGCTTGAGAAATTGTGATAGAAAATTCTTATTAAAAATGTCATATTTCACAGCTCAAAGTTATGAAGTTTCAAGATGAATTGGAATCTGGAAAGAGACCTAAAAAACCAGGCCAAAGCTTCCAGGAACAAGTGGAGCACTACAGAGATAAACTGCTACAGCGAGTAAGATTCGAATATGTTCTTCAGTAACAGCATTCCCACAGTCACCTACTTACTGTGGACTATTGGGGTAATAGCATTCCAAAGGGAAGTGCATTGCAAATGGTAGCCTTTGATGTAGAAATATTGAATGATGAGTGGAAATATTTGATTCTGGGTACTACCCGTGGACTAGACAGTCTTGCTAAGAATATGCTTTCAGAACTGGAAAACCCTATGGGAAGACATTACATTGATGGTAGTAAGAAACCGGTAATGCTAGGAAGTAACATGAATGAAGATGGAGATGAGGTTTGGGAAGTGCTGCTGCTGGAAAGTTCATTTCCAAGAAGGTATACTAAGAGGGAGAATACCTATGCATCAGGGAGTGCTGGACTTAGGTACAATGAATTAGGAGCGTGTAGAGCACCAGAACTCGGACCCCATATGGTGACTGTTGGAATGCCCAGGCCTTCCGTTGGAATTGCTGTTTTATCTTGTCCCTTGGCCATCATTACAGTGATAGCAATAGAAGAAAAAGGCGTGCCCGGGAGCTTACAGGTACAGAATTGGTGGCAGGGAGCTGCCCAGTAAAGTGACTGTATAGCTGTGCTGACCTGTGGAATCCTGTGCCATTATCAGCTGTGTACCACTGGAGTTCTCTCTGATAGATCATAGTTAGAATTGCTATTATTGTTACTCTGGTGTTAAATCAGAATGTTTAAAATAGATTAACTGTAGTATAGTCTCTATAAAATGTATAGACAATCAAGAAATAGTTTTTTATCATCATTCCAGAAAGTGTATACTGCACATCATTAAGAGAAGTTGGTCTCCCTTGTACCTCTTTAGATTTATATTCTGTGATATATTTGGGCAAAAGATAAATGAGGTTATTTTTAAAATGGTACTAGTTGTTTGTACGCTTTGAGTCCCTTTGTCGATGGTATCAGGTTATTAGTTTGCATGGAAGATTACATGTTGAAATGCTCCCTGCAGCTCAGTGGCAACAAACTAAAAAATATGTCAGTTACTAGTTTAGTTTCCTATATTCCATGAGTGTTAATTGGAGACAAGATTGTGTTTTTAGAAGGCATATGCTGAAGGTCAGCTAACTGTGATCTTTGTTTGTAAATAAAGTTTACTAGAACGCACCTATGCCTCTTCACCTAGGTATTGTCTGTGTGGTTTTCTTGTTGAGATGGTGCAGTTGAGCAGTTGTTAAAAGGATTGTATATAACCCTCAAGACAAAGTGTTTTTGGTCTGGCTCTGTAAAAGCATTTGCCAGTGTCCAGTTATAAGATTTTCTCACTTTTTAAAAATGAGAAGCAGAAGTTAGATAACATTTTTGGTACATGCCAATCATAAATAAATTCCATTTCTGTTATTAAAGGACTAAGTTGGTTCAGTATCTTTAGCCACTACTTCAATTATTCTACTATTCATAGAAATTAGAGTTTTATTGAGAAATGACAGTAAGGACAAATAGGGATAAACAAGCAGTTATTTTTCTGGTTTATATAATTATATTATATAATCAGTTTATAAGTTTGGATTACATTTCCTTTTACAATTACAATAAATCTTTGGTGAGAACTCTTTATGAAGTGAACCTTCTGTATATAGGCAGAATTGCTTTGACAACTAGATTCTTGCAATCTGTGATGGAAAGGTCAATATGTTGCTTGTTAGCTTTTCCTGATTCATTTCTTCCTTCCTTCCCCACCCCTTTCTCCCTCCCCCCATTTTGATGTGGTAGGGATGGAGGGATAGGAGCTCTTAGACTGACTTCCTGGCTTTCTCTGGTGTGACCATGGTCATGTGCCTAGACTTTCTGAGTCTGGTTTTCCATATCTAGATTGAGAGTGATAGTGTTTTAAAGGATCACAGGATGACTTGGTGTGTGGAAAATTGTTACTATGTTGTTTGGGCTATGATAAGCACTCAGTAAATATTTTGCTGCTACACAAGGATGATGATGATGATTTAGTATAAGAGATGGCTAGTTGCCAAAATGAAAATGATATCATACTTTAATTAGTACTTGAAAAATTCCTAAAAGAGAAAATATGGTTAGATACATAGGATAGTCTAGATTGACATTTTTTTAAAACAACTAAATATTTTCTTTTAAAAAACAAAACAGGAGAAGGAGAAAGAATTAGAAAGAGAAAGAGAAAGAGACAAAAAAGATAAAGAAAAGTTGGAATCCCGATCCAAAGACAAGAAGGAGAAAGATGAATGTACTCCAACAAGAAAAGAAAGGTATGGCATGTCATAGCTTTGTTTCAAGATTTGGAGTGCTGCTTGGTTTTAAAGTATTTCTGTCATCAGAAGCAACAAACCAGAAGTGGTTTTTCACAATAAACATGTTTCACTTCTGCCTGTAGGAGGCAGAGTTAGCTGAGTGGGGCAGTTAGTTGCCACTTGGCTTAACTAATTGGGACATCATCTCTTTACTTGGTTCATATGGTATCCTTAGCCTTAATTCACTGCAGGAATTCAATTACACTATTGGGTGTCAGCCCCATGGCTTGAATAACAACTTGTTCTGTCCGCCTGTTGACGCCACTGTAAGCATCTTTTTCCATCTTGAGAGGAGATTATATATAGAAGCCACAGTGACTTGCTCATCATGTTAAGTCCTTGGTTCCAGCTTTTCTCTTTCAGTTTTTAATTAATTTATATTTTTAACTTTTGTTTGTTCAGAGTGTGTGTGTGTGTGTGTGTGTGTGTGTGTGTGTGTGCGTGTGTGTATTTTGTGGGGGGATATACTACCATTGTGCTCTTGTGGAGGTCAGAAGACAACTGTGGGACTTGGTTCTCTCCTTCTGCCATGTAGGTTCTAAAGGTTCAAACTCAGGTTGAGTGTTCTGACTTGCTGAGCCGCCTCACTGGACCGTGTTTCTTACTGTCATAGTTTTTAAATGTCTACTGTAGTGAAGCAGTCGCTTCAGTGAACAGAATCAGAATTTTCCACATTAGAAAAACCAAGTGGTTGCAAATGAGTAACCTGGCTTAATCACTCTGTATATACTTATAAAAAGCAAAATTATACAGATTGGCTAACAAAGAAATGCCACTTTCTTGTCTTTTATTACTTTTATATAATTTCAGTTTTACAGAAGTTATAAGAATAGTATAAATAATCCCCATGTACCTTTCACCCAATTGCTCCACCTACTAAAATGCTCTACTTCTCTTTTCAATTCTTCCCTTTGTACCTCACCTCCAACCAGTTCATTATAATTGGCCAGTACAGAGTCCAGTTCTCTGAATAGTAATCATTTAACTTCAGTAAAAGTACCACATTAAGAACTTAGCATTGAAAAAGTAAACCTTCATTGTTAGCCAGTCCAGAACATCAGATTTTCTTCATCTTCCTAGTAATCTCTTACAGCAAAAGAAAATTGAATTTAATTGAATTCGCTTGTTTTTTGGGCACACTGTCTTAATATTTACTTGTTCATGAAATAAAGGACATTGAATGTCTTTGGGAAAATAGCACTAGTATGGATAGTGAGAGTTAAGTTAGTGTAAGCTGGAAGGGATTTGTAGCTAATTCAGGGAAAACTGAAAATGAATACTTGTCTTTTTTTTTTTTTTTTTGGTCCCTTATGGAGTTTTATGTGCTTTGCTTTGTAGGAAAAGACGACACAGTACTTCTCCCAGCCCATCTCGAAGTAGCAGTGGTAGGCGAGTGAAATCCCCATCACCAAAATCAGAACGTTCAGAACGGTCAGAAAGATCTCATAAAGAAAGCTCACGGTCCAGGTCATCTCACAAGGATTCTCCTAGAGATGCTAGTAAGAAAGCCAAAAGGTAAATGCAAGTCTCTGCTAGTTACAGTTCAGTCCCCGGTTAACTGTTCTATGGGCTTCGGAAATCATGGGGTTGGCATTTTCTTTTTTCTCTTTCCTTTTCTTTTTTTATTATTTTTTTTAAAGATTTCAGGAAACCAGAGAAACATGCTTTTATTTTGGGTTATCTCTCTTGTTCCTCCTCTGGTTTTTGTCACGATTCAAGTATAGAAGAATTCTAGCAAGTTAAAGATTGGCCAAGGATTTTCCACATGTCCACTGTTGGAAATAGGGTGTTACTTTTCGTTCTGATCTCTGTTTCTGTATAATAAATAGCCTTAGATTTTGTCAAAGCTGAAGAAAAGGAATGCCCCTTCTCCACAGAAGTAAGTGTGTGGGTAAGGAAAGAGAATACTATTTAGATCATCTCTTCAATATATACTTTTATATTTTATGTTTTATTTAAGCCTTTAATTTCACAAAAGTAGTTCATGAATGTATTTGATGTTACAGAGAGAAATTTTCTTGAACTGCACCTGGATTTATATGCTAATACTTTATTATCATAACCATTTTCTGTGATGTCTTTATATAATAGGTGACTTTCTCCTGTTAAGATCACACATACTCTTGTGTATATGTAGGTGTATATGTATGTGTATTTGTTTGGGAAATCATCATGAACAGAATTTAGCCAAATTACTGGAGCCAGATGTGCTGGTAGATGCCATTAATCCCACTACCTGGGAGGCAGAGGCCAGCTTGGGCTACATAGTGAGACCCTGTCTCAAAAACATCAAACTATGTTGTTTTAAATGATGGCCTTGAGTAGGAATTTTTCCCCCCTCAAAATTACAGAGTGCACAGCTTCTGTGCTTTTAAAATTGTGTGAATGTCTTAGTTGCCACCTTGACCTTGATCTTGTGGATTCAAATTTTGGGAGTATCAGTTACCTGGGGAGCTTATTAAAATGCACATTCTCAGTAGAGCAGTAGTAAGGCTCAGAAATCTGTCTTTTTAAACAAATACTCTACTGATCATACATGAATGGTAAGTATAAAATAAGTCCGTGTGTACACAGTAAAGAATAAATTTGAGTTTGCTGTTGTATCAGTGACTTCTGGGCCCACTTGAAGCTCCTTTTAAGCCTTGTAAGAACGTAAGCAGTGTTGTAGACGTGTGCTTAGACACTGTGCTTGTTTGTTTCTTCAGGTCGCCTTCTGGTTCAAGGACGCCTAAAAGGTCTAGGCGGTCTCGGTCTAGGTCGCCTAAGAAATCAGGGAAGAAATCCAGATCCCAGTCCCGGTCTCCACACAGGTCTCATAAAAAGTCAAAGAAAAACAAACATTGACATTTATTTTTAAGATGCTGTCACTTATTGGAAATGCAAGTTTGTTTTGTGCCTGAATGGTCTGTTTGTTTTTTTTGTTTGTTTGTTTTTGTTTTTTGTTTTTTTTTTAAATAAAAAAACACACACACAAAACCACAATTCTAATGAAAGAGCATTCCTGGGGTTTTTGTTTGTTTGTTTGTTTGTGAATGCATGTGTAAACTCATGAGTAACTGCATCTGTAGACCTGTCATTGTTTTATATTGTATAAATTACTTTTGTTGTGGCTGTTTCTCAAGATGAAATTTTTATTGTGCTAATGAATTTCATCAGAAATGTGTACAATGGATCTGCTGGCAGTAGTAGTATTTTGTTTTAGGATGTTGTGACTTAGACACATAATACAGATGTCTTCCCCTCTTTTGTAGCTTTGACAATTTGAATTAGATTTCAAATAAAATCTGAACAGAAAACTATAATGTTGTTTTTTTGCCCAGTTGGTGACACCAAGTCCCTTAAAGACCTACTAAGCGAATTTGGCACTACGGCTGTTTTATACCGAGTGCACTTTATGAGCTCCAGTGTTCAAGCAGCTAGTGTTTTATAGTCACTCAGATGACTACCAAAAGTAAGGGACCGGTAAGAAGACGTCCATACCCAGAGATCAGAAGGCTTAAGTGAGTGGGTATGATGTGGTATTTGTTAGTGTAATGCCAGTTAAAAGTTCTTTTTCAAAGAAGCAACATGATTTCAAAGCACTCAACCCATCTTCTGAGCAATTACATATTTTAGGGTAAATTTAATTTTTATCTTCTATCATGAAACAAGTTTATTTATAAAAGATTTTATAAAAAAGATTTGCCATAGAATTCTTTTGTATAATAGTTGCCTTTTTATAATTGTAGGTTATCTTTAAAACACTGGTATCATGATATTTGTACAAATTTGTTTGAAACAGCTTTTCTATTTTGAAGGATTTGGTTTGAAGTACAGCTTTAAATAAAAATTGAAAATTAAATGGTTTCCAGGCAATTTTAACACCCAGTGTTTGTAAATTCAAGGTGCAAAAAGTTGACTTAAACCATTTGCAGAGTTAAATTCTGTTATAAACAGGAAAGAACTTGCTGTAGTCTGAGGGAGAAATAGGAAAACTTGTGAATGTTGATCAAAATACTGCCGTGAATATAATGTAATAAAGGGTTACATAGACTTGGACTAACACTGTTGTTTGTCAATCTTGCTTTCATTTTTCAATTAGGTACTTTATGTAGTTAGTTATGTTTTCCTCTAATAATGGATTGTTTGGATTTAACTTACTTTTTAAAATCCTTTCACCTTGTTTACTTAATCTTGCCTAATCACAAAATAAGGCGCCTGACCTGTGATTTGGGGGTAGTCCTGTCAGCTGTACAGTAAGTAAGGCATGTTTTCCTTACCCCGCACATGACAGCAGCTGTAGAAATGAGCCAGTCATGTTATCTGACATAGTGGTTCTTAGCATGGAAACATTGTTCAGTCCTTTGTCTACCTACTTTATTAGGAAATATTAGGTCCTTAAAGTTGCTTAGAATAATTTATGTGAACATTTGGTGCTGATAAATACAGCTGTTACAAAAGGAACACGTTTTTATTTTTTGTTCATTGTCTGGGAGAATGGCATTTTATATCATCTTTCTTTTCGGGAAAATAGTGTTGAATTGCTGGTAGTTGTGGCATTCTTCATTCTTTGGATCTTTAGATAGGTCAAGAAATAATTGGTCAGAAAGTGATTTTCTTTTTTTTTTCAGTCAAGTCATGAGGGATAGTTACTTTTTTCTCAAGACAAAACCTTAGCTTGGTTTGGGGTGTTTGTTTGTGGTGTTTTCTACTGCAGTGGATCCATATGTAACTATTATAGTTAAATCTTGCAACAGATAGACTTGGCTTCCTTCTGGGTAGGTGGGAAATTACTTAGACCTGATAGAATATTTTCTGGAGTTTTCTAATGTATATATTATTAGGTTGTGTTGAATTTTTTTTTGAATTGTAAATAGCATTAACTAGGTTATTTCCAATTTTACTTTATGAGGAAACATCTAGAATAAGCTGTTAAAATTCACAGTGGATTCAGGTGGCACACACCAGTTATCCCAGCATAGAGATGTGATGACCGTAAACTCGGGAGTTGAGACCAGCTTGGGCAATAGAGTGAGATCCTGTCTCAAAAACATGTTCCCTGTAAGTGTCATGGGGTTAGGAACTGGTGTGATTCTTACAAGAAGGAAGCTGTTCTGCATATTTTTTTCTAATAGCTTAGTTTTCATATCTAAAGAACACATAGCATAATTTCTGTGAGTTGACTTGAATGTTCATAAATGGTCTGAGAATTACAGGAAAGATGGTTCCAGCTGTGTGACTCACAGCTGTTGTCTGCTACTAAATTGTATGTTTGAGGAAATCCTCTGGTTGTCTGTCCATCCTTACAAAGGACCTAACACAGGAGTCCCTTACCAAGGCGATGCTGTTTGACTTTTTTCTACACACAGGTAGAAAGTAACATGTTGGCTGGTTTCTTGCCAGTGAGACCTGTGACTGAAAAGGTGGTTTTCCTTGGCATTGTATTTCCGTATAGCTGTGAGTCAGCATGTTGGGGTTTCTGACTGTAGTGAGTTGGAGATTAAAGAACTAGAGGAGACAGAAAGCACTGATCCCAAAGGATCCTTTTATTTGGCTCACAATATTTTTGGCTTCTTTTGCTAAATTTTGTAGAAATTGTTCTATGCTGACCTAATTTTCTTTATTGCAGACCATTCCTGTGGGCTTCACCTGAGAATTTTATTCCAATTAAAGAGTGTTGAAGGGAATGCTTCCTTTGACCTATGTATTTTCCCTGGTCTTTAATATTCTTGAGTACTTGAAAATACTTTAAAGAAATTTTGTTTATGATCAAATTTAGGCTTATTAGAAATATCCTATATACTTTGCCATGATGGTGGTATAAGTTCTGAAAAATTACATGACTATGATAATAGTTTATGATGGTTAAAAATGAGGGCAGATAAACCTCTGTTGCCAAAGTGGCTTAACCTGTTCTGATGACCACAACAGTGTGATTTCTTTAGTAGAGAAAGTTGTTTTTACAAATAAACTACCACTTTTCTAAAACTATATTTTAAAAAATAAGCTTTTTGTTTATTATTTCCCTCTTCTGATTTTTTAGTGGACAAGCCTAACTACAAAGAATTCAGTGTAGATATTTGTGAAGACAGTGTAAGTTTAAAGGGTCTTGTGATTAAAAACTCACATTAGCAAAATGTTTGGTGTTTTCACATTTCAAATACATGCATGTAGATTATAGGGAGCATTTATTATCCTTTTGGCTTTTTCTTGGTTTTGTTATCAACTTCCTAAGATTTAGCTAATACATGAATATAAATCCCAGAGAAGTGTAATGATAGACAAGAGGTGGGAATGTGCTGCTGTTGCAAGTGAACCTTGTTCCATTGTTAAATTTCAATGCCTCTCTTCATTCAGTACCACCTCATGGAGCTCCAGTGTAAATGGATTATATGTATAACTGGTCGTTTGTATAGTTTTGTAGATAAAATGTCCTCACTCACTTTCACATGTAACTGTGCTTAGAGTATTGGTGTTTTATTCTTCTAACTTCAGCAGGGTCTTGTATGTTGTGTCTCTGGTGATTTGAAAGAGCAGAAAAGACAGATTTTTTTAGAATGGAAGCGGCTCAGCTGAAGTGCCCAGAGTGGGACAGACTCCATGGAAGGCCAGTGGGGCTGCTTGCCAGACTAGACGTAAAGATTAGTTGCAAACAAAGCTCGTGGAATTCACTTTTATTGCCTTTAAAAAAAAAACAAACTTTGAATTACTTAAATAAAATATATTGTTTTCATAGTAAATTTAGACTGTTGATGTAATTTTCTGCATACACTTTTCTACTGGGAACCCTGTAGGGTAAACTAGCTTTCAGCAACTTTCTCCCATGCAGAACAGTGATGTGAAGAGCTGCGTCTATCCATTGTAGCTACAGTGCTGGGACATTTTATGCTCTTACACTCTCACCAGATAGTTTCATGACAGCTGATTCCCTGTTAACTAGGAAATTTCATACCCTTATTTTCTCTTTTAAGAAAGTTCTTGTGTTTGTTTCATTGAGGAAAGCTTCAGAGTCCAGCATACAATAACAGCCATCTCTCCACCAGCCTATAAATATCAGCTCACTAGTTCGTGTGTCTGTTTTGATTTTAACCCCCATCATGGTATCATCACACTAGAAACTCACTGCTTCAGGTTTGTTTATTTTTAGTTACGATAAAATGCTCTTGGCAATATTTATCATCTAAGCATTTTTAACTGTACAGTTTGCTGATGTTGGGTATATTCACATTGTTGTGCAACCAGCCTATATAAATAACTTTCATTGCAAAACTGAAACTCTGTACCCACTGAGTTCCCCTCCCCACCTTATAGCCACATTCTGCTTTGTTACTGTTTGACTAATCTAGAAAGTATAAAACATTTAATTAAAATTCTTTACCATTTGTACAACATGGTGTGCTCTGTGGTCTCTCTAATGGTTTGTATGATGTAATTTCACACCAACACGTCATAGCCTGGCATATTAAAATACTTAGGAAGCAAACTGTTTTTGAAACTGCAATGGATTAATATTAATGACCATGCTCAGATGCTTTTCTGGTTCTATTTATTGGCTTGTGAAAAGGAATGGAACTTTTCAGTACTTGCTAAACTTAGAGCTTGCTCTGATACTCATTTTGCTACAAAGGGAGGGAAAGATAAATTGCTGATTTGGGTTTTGAATGTTGTTTTCCTCATTTTAGATAACAGTGTTATCAAATTGTTTTATAATAAAGAACCTTCTTTGAGGGTTTTAAAATTTGGTGTGACACACTAGTAGTAGAAGAGGAGGAAGAACCTGGGCTGTGGAGTCAGGTTAGGGTGTTTGTGATGCCTTATTTCTTCTCACCTGGGAGCGGAGAGTGCAGCCACATTACACTGCCCGCATAGGGCTGTCTTTAGTGGTCTTTCAGTAAAGAGTCAGTATTCCTGGGAACTGATGGTGGAAGCATCCTGTACGTCAATTAAAAAACACCTTACAAAACACTCAAATATTGTTTAACAATTTAAAAAAAAATTACTACATTTGGTTAACAGATAACCTGTGATCTTTTGGTGTGTGTGTTACACAGTATTGACCACTTGGTAAGTCTATTAGCCCAGGATAACATTTTGTTTTCAGTTACTTTGGAGAAAACATTGTGAATGCCAGGCATGGTGGCACATGCCTTTAATCCCTGGTCTACATAGTTCCAGGCCAGCCAGAGTTACATGGTAAGACCCTGTCTGAAAATAATGACAATATAAAAAAAATACCTTTTGCCAGTTGTCATTTACTATTGTGGAATTCTAGTCAAGATTTCTGAATGGAGAAACTGACCATGAGCAGGTGAAATAAGGTGTGTGGGGTGAGTCCGGAGATTGGCTGTGCAAGGTCAAAGGACTTTTTTTTTTTAAAGTCTACACAAATCAATAGAGCTGAGCAAAAATATGCACTTTTCATAAAACTGACAGAACAAAATCCTCTAAGAAAATGAAGGTGGGCCAAGCGAACATGATCACACTTGTATTTTATATGTATTTGCAGGTTGGAGTCTAGCTTCAGATTGTGCAAGAAGAAATGTGCCCTAACACTACTTTTAGACTAGATCTTTAACTGTATGGAATTTGAAAAGGAATTTACACTTTAAATTCTATTCTGAAATAGCAGCTTTGTGGTAATGTCCTCAGGACTTTGGCAAAGCTCCTTTGGGGTTCTCAAAGCTGTAAAACATGAGTTTGGAGGAGCCTAGCTGATGAAGAGCATCTTGTAGTGGCTTCGTCCAGCGGAAACACTGCCCTGAATAAACACCTCCCTGCACAGTGACTTCCTTAGCAGCTGAACAGTCCCATTATGAGAAGTGGTATTAGTTGATTTTTTTGTTTGTTTGTTTCAGCATATTTTACAGCAGTGTGCAGAAGCTACTGGGCATAAGCGATTTAGTAAAGTGTTCAGGAAACTGCTTTTCATCAGGTTTGCTGTGCTAACATTCCAGTAAAGGCTGGCGTAGCCTTCACAGTGTCGTGAGGTATTAGATACCAGAGATTGTTTTATTAATAAGCAGCTATCTTTCTAATTGCCATAATATTTACGTAACATGAACTTAAGCCCTGTAAATTTCAGAATGACATGCTACGTGTAGCGTATATGTTTTACATTATGCACAGAATATATCCTAAGAACATGTTTTGTCTAGAAAGATCTGCAGTGTGCCCATTGATGCCAAATTCTGTATGTGTAAGTGCCGCAAGGTACCACTCCTCAAATATTTCTCAAGAAGCATTTACATCTGCGTCTAAAAATAGTGGTTTAATTCTGAATTGATTGCCCTGAAAGCATGCTTAATTTGACTTAAATAGCAGGTATGTTAGAGAAAGTCTTTTAAGTGGGGAATGATCATTTTACTTGTTTGTTCTCATGATTGACATAAGAACTTGTTAAAGCTTCTCAGAATATTTGCATATGTTTTGGAATAAAATCTAGTGGAACCTTTACTTTGTGAATATTAAATGATAAAGCCAGAATTAGCAATGTGTAGAAAATGGGAGAAGGTCTGGTGTCAAGAATTAAGCTGCCTACTCTGTACTTCACATCTGTTCTTAAGTGTCAGAACTCGGCTATATACAATAGCTTATCTCTAAAATATTCCTGGTTTGTAATCATGGCGTTGATACTGACAGTGTCTATTCAGTAAAGAGCAGGTGATTTTCGATGCATGCCAGACTTCTCAGTGAACTTCAAGTCCTTAATTAAGTGACACAGATTGCCAGTTTTCCCAGGATCTCAGATCTCCTTCAAGAACTCAGGTGATAGGAAGAAGACCTGCAGTGTAAAACCTGCAGTGTAATCTTTGTGATCTTGGTGTCTGATGCCACGTTTGTGCCCGTGGTCAGTTTATATTATGTCTTTGCATAACACCCATGTTATGTGGGTCCTTGAGAGCCTTGCAAAAGCTCCCAGGGGTGTTGATACTTGGTCTCCATTGAAATGAAAGGTGTACCTGTGATGGGCTTTTGGGGGTGGGTGGGGAGGGCAATGGAAGATTTGTCCCGCCCTCCTGTCTTCTCTAGATTCCCTGGCAGTGCTTTTCTTTCTTCTCTGGAGCTTTTACCTCTTTCCTTTCCTTGCACTGTGTGTTGCAAACAAGCTGAAAATGATAAACTACCTGGTCTTGGTTAGAATGATGTGTCTCTTAACTGCTTAATGTGTACAGACCCTGTGACCGAAACTGCCCAATGTGAGACGACAGGGATAAGGAGTGGAGGCTAGTTATAATCAGCACTCTCACGGTCTCATGCGTGAATGAATCCAAATAGACAGGCTTCAGGACCTTTGAGGTCTTTAGGTAGTTTGTAAAGGGATTTTGGTAGCAGTACCTAAGATTTTTATTTATTTATTTATTTATTTATTTATTTATTTATTTATTTATTTATTTATTAATCAACTTCCATATAGATGGACTCCCACAGAGATGTCTACTGTCAAGGAATTCAATAATGGGAGGGGCCGGGCCCAAATTGAACAGAATGGCTTCAGATGGCAAAATATTCTGAAAAATGGGAAACAGCGCGAGAGGGAGAAGTACTGCCATGGAGGGTAGCAGTGCCTGAGCTGAGGGTTCAGTAGGATGGAGCTGGCGGTGGGAACAGAGCTGCAGGCTGAATGGGCTGGGAGTTAGCGTGTCTCAAGTGGGCACAGCACCCCTGCACTGACAGACAGGAGGCACTATAGCCTGAGTACTGGGAGGAATGGGGGATGGCACAAGACGTGGGTGGCCAGGTAAAACCTGGTATTTCATTAGAGGAGCAAGATGCAATTTAAAAAGATGACTGCTGTGCAGAGCGGATGGGACAGGGCAAGAGCAACAGGGAAACCAGAGAGGAGGCTTACGGCTCTGCAGGTTAATGTGATCACGTGAGTAAGGAATCTAGCACTGCCCCGATGTGTAGCAGCTCTCGTCTAAATAATTTATGCACTCTCATCATTTCCCTGGATCCTGTGGTTCCTACCCACAACAGAGGCTAAGTGTTCACCCAGATTAACTTCATTTGCCTTCCTGTGCAAGACTGCCAGCAAATGAGCAGGACTGACTCCTTGCACTTGCTGGCACGTGAGAAAGTGATGAAACTATACTACACAATGATTCTTCCTGTCTCCTGTTCATTGCCATCTGCTGCCACCAGCTCCTGCTGCACTGCAGAGTTAGTGGAGTAGTTGGAAAGCTGAGTTGTGAGATTAACTATGTTAGGCAAAGCAGGCTTCTTTACAGGCGCCCCTCAAGACCATGCGTGTGTATTGTGTGTCCTCGGGCAGAAGCTGACATCCCCGAGCCTGATTTCAGGAGGATAAGGCACAGCCGACACACTTTGGAAAACTCTTTGGAACTGTGGTTAGGTGACTATTATTCAGTGTCTTTTGATGAAAAAAGTCAGACTGTCCCTAGTTATATTAATAGGATTCCTGGAAAGACCTGTTTGGGGGCTGGGGAATGACAGTGCAGTGGAGAGAGAAAGCGGCAGCCTTAGGAAGTCATTACGGGGCAGTCCTGAACGTCCCCACCAGGAAGGGTGGAAGCCCCAGGCCTCAGCATCTGGCTTTACTAGAGGTTTGGATTCCAGGAAGGGACTGGCTGATAGCTCTCCCCTCTCCCCCACTCTGTCCTGCCATCAGTGTTGAGAAGTCTAGGTTACCTGTGATCAGATCATTTACTATAGCTTACTTTGCCAATTCCGTGCTAGCAACTTGGGTCGTTTCTATTTTCCTTCCGTTCTGGACAGTGCTGTGATGCCTGTCACTGTGCCTGATATCGTTAGTGCACACAGAAAGCTTGGGGTTGCTTCTAGATAGAGAACTTTTGGGTTAAAGAATATAAACATTTTAAAGTTCAATGGTGCATATTGTCAGCTTTCTTTAAAAGGAAAAAAGTACCATTGTTTTAGATTTGTAGTGTTGGGAAATGAATATGTACCACACCTCTGCCAGCCCTGGGAATTTGTGACACACTGTTTCCAAAAGGAATTCAAATTGGATGAAATTACTTGTTCCCAGCTGGGGAGATTTCTGGACTCTATAAAGCAGGGGGAGATTTTGGCAGGCTATCTGGATGAGTGAAGTAACTGGTTTAGTCATCTGGAGAAATCTGTGGATCTAAAGCAGTCCCACTTGCATAAACCATGCTGAGTGGCAGCCATGTCCCCAGATGCTCACTGATTTCCTCTGACAGCTGAGGCACAAAGCCAAAGACACCCAGCATGAGTCTTTTGTAGCCCACTTCCCCTCTATAGGAGAGAGAAAATGTATGGTAACTTCAGTGCAAGTCTTGGGATGACTTTACCTGTTCTCAAGTTTCATGTGTAATTTTGCAGGGTTAGTTTTGTGTATGCACAAATATTTAACACTATGTATGTATGTGTTGCCAGGTGGGGATAAACGAAGACATTTCTTAAGTTAAAAAAAAAATCAAACTAAACAACAGTATCTGTCCTCTTCCAAAGAGAGAAGAACCTCTGGGTGTGCTTCCAGCTCTCTAGTGTGTACTGGCAGATGATTTGCTTGGGAATCTTCTTCCAAATGAAGACTGGGATGGCATGCTCTGGGCCCTTCACTGAGAGCTAGCTCATCAGAAACTACACTAAATTCTTACCTTCAAATCTTATTTTGTGTTTATTATCTACAGAGTAGCAGGGATGAGCCTCATATGTGGCCATGTGGAAGAGGAAAGCATCCCACCCTTCGCCATGAGTGAGGGTACCCCAGGCCTCACTTGTCAGAGCGTTTGGTATGGGTTGCCTCTTTCCAAATAGTGGTTAGGTTATCAGATTAATAGTGACCCCCCCCCCCCGCCCCCGCCATTGCTGATAGTCAAGAAAAGGCCCTCACATTAAACAGAGGTCATGAGGAAATCAGACACTCAACCCTCCTTTTCCTGTCAGCTTTTCACAATCTGGGTCTACTTCTGTGCTCCTATAACCTTCCTATTAGGTCTTGGACCTTGAAGCTGCCACTCTCAAATCAGGCCACACCCCCTTGCAGCTGACAGGCCCTTGCTGTGAAGGTTAGAGGACACAGATCTTAAGGTATGGGTTAGGAGAACAAGCTCGGCCTCTCTAGCTATATAAGATGAATGCATGGGCCTATCAATATCTAGCACCTTGCCATATAGGCTGTGATACACTAAATCATGAGATGGGAAGCTTCCCACCATTTCCTGAAAACCCAGAAGGGTCAGAAAATCTCCTTGGTGGGAAATTCGTCTGGAGGATCTCTGCGCCTGTCCCCAATGCTGTACATGAGGGCTCTCCCTGCCTGTCCCCATGCTGTACATGAGGGCTCTCCCTGCCTGTCCCCCATGCTGTACA